>JAAOOA010001110.1:0-22500 GCA_012861695.1 Trematomus loennbergii
GTTACGGATAAATCCAGGTCTGATTTCACGAAACTTGGCAGAGAAGTGAAGCGCAGAGAGACCCACTAACGCAGAGAGACCCACTGAAGAGACCCCACTGAAGAGACCCACTGAAGAGACCACTGAAGAGACCCACTAGAGAGACCCACTGAAGAGACCCTGGAAGTTTGGAGCAGATCCACAGATGATGTTCTCGTCTTGATGCTGGCTCTGCTCTGCGCTGAGGGAAGATGACGGACAGCAAATAATTGCCTGACTTCCTGTGTTAACGGAGACACTGTTGGACAAACAGTTTATTTTGTGAACAGCTGACCCCGTGCCGCCCACACACACTCACACACACATCACACACACTCACACACACTCACTCACACACACTCACACACTTCATCACACACTGCTATCATGTAAAAGTGTCCTCTCTGCGTGAGGTACGCACTTAGTCTGGATCTCTGGCAGGTAATTACCTCAGAGTGGGTCCCGCCCCTGCTCATTGCAGCCCACTGTGTGTGTGTGTGTGTGTGTGGTGTGTGTGTGTGTGTGTGTGTGTGTGTGTGTGTGTGTGTGTGTGTGTGTGTGTGTGTGTGTGTGTGTGTGTGTGTGTGTGTGTGTGTGTGTGTGTGTGTGTTTTAATGAGCGGCGGACTCTCTTAACGAAGGCTTCTCGTTTAACAAAAGGCGACTGAACCGGTGTCACCTCGAGACGAGAGAGTCTCGCAGAGAGTCGCTCTAATGAGAGCAGAGATTAAACACACACACACACTCAGGTACCACACACACACACACACACACACACACACACACACACACACACACACACACACACACACACACACACACACACACACCACACACACACACCACACACACACACACACACACACACACACACACACACACACACAGGTACCACACACACACACACTCAGGTACCACACACACACACACACACACACCACACACACACACACAGGTACCACACACACACACACTCAGGTACCACACACACCACACACACACACACACACACACACACACACACACACACACACACACCACACACACACCACACACACACCACACACACACACACACACACACCACACACACACACACACACACACACACAACACACAGGTACCACACACACACACTCAGGTACCACACACACACACACACACACACACACACACACACACACAGGTACCACACACACACACACTCAGGTACCACACACACACACACACACACACACACACACACACACACACTCACTCAGATCTACAGAAAATCCAGCGAAAATAAAGTGGATTTCAGCTGAAAAACATGATTCTTATTTTTATTGGAGTTTTCTATAACTAGTATAAAGAAAGTATTTAAGGACATTTAATTAATCAATTAAGGCATAATACGATGTTATACAATTAAATACATGTGTGTATGAAGAATATATTAAATCAAATGTATTTATTGTTAAAAAGTGGCATTTTGCAGAAATTAAGACAATAAAATGTAACAATTATTGTATTTATTTATACATTTTTCAGAATAAAAGCCTCTGTCTTTGATCTTTACCTCCTTTCTGTTTCTGATCAACAGGAGGAGTCATTTCAAGCTTCATGGAGAGGAGGTGCGGGGGGGACACAGCTGTCCCTCTCCTCTCTGAAGGTGTGTGTGTGAGGTGTGTGAGTGAGTGTGTGTGAGTGTGTGAGTGTGTGTGAGGTGTGTGTGAGTGTGAGGTGTGTGAGGTGTGTGAGGTGTGTGAGGTGTGTGTGAGTGTGAGGTGTGTGAGTGTGTGAGGTGTGTGTGAGTGTGAGGTGTGTGAGGTGTGTGAGGTGTGTGAGGTTGTGTGAGTGTGAGGTGTGTGAGGTGTGTGAGGTGTGTGAGGTGTGTGTGAGTGTGAGGTGTGTGAGGTGTGTGAGTGTGAGTGTGTGAGGTGTGTGTGAGTGTGTGAGTGTGTGTGAGTGTGTGTGAGTGTGTGTGTAGACAGGAAGTGTGTGTGAGTGTGTGAGGTGTGTGTGAGGTGTGTGTGAGTGTGTGAGTGTGTGTGTAGACAGGAAGTGTGTGTGAGTGTGTGAGGTGTGTGTGAGGTGTGTGTGAGTGTGTGTGAGTGTGTGTGAGTGTGTGTGAGTGTGTGTGAGTGTGTGTGAGTGTGTGAGGTGTGTGTGAGTGTGTGTGAGGTGTGTGTGAGTGTGTGTGAGGTGTGTGTGAGGTGTGTGTGAGTGTGTGTGAGTGTGTGTGAGAGTGTGTGAGTGTGTGAGTGTGTGTGAGGTGTGTGTGAGTGTGTTGAGTGTGTGTGAGTGTGTGTGAGAGTGTGTGTGAGGTGTGTGTGAGTGTGTGTGAGTGTGTGTGAGTGTGTGTGTGAGTGTGTGTGTGTGTGAGGTGTGTGTGAGTGTGAGGTGTGTGTGAGTGTGTGTGAGGTGTGTGTGAGTGTGTGTGAGTGTGTGAGTGTGTGTGAGTGTGTGTGAGGTGTGTGTGAGTGTGTGTGAGTGTGTGTGAGTGTGTGTGAGTGTGTGTGTGTGTGAGTGTGTGAGGTGTGTGTGAGTGTGTGTGAGTGTGTGTGAGGTGTGTGTGAGGTGTGTGTGAGGTGTGTGTGAGTGTGTGAGGTGTGTGTGAGTGAGAGTGTGTGTGAGTGTGTGTGAGTGTGTGTGAGGTGTGTGTGAGGTGTGTGTGAGGTGTGTGTGAGTGTGTGAGGTGTGTGTGTGTGAGAGTGTGTGTGAGTGTGTGTGAGTGAGTGTGTGTGAGGTGTGTGTGAGGTGTGTGTGAGGTGTGTGTGAGTGTGTGAGGTGTGGGTGTGAGAGTGTGTGTGAGTGTGTGTGAGTGTGTGTGAGTGTGTGTGTGTGTGAGTGTGTGAGGTGTGTGTGTGTGTGTGAGTGTGTGTGAGATGTGTGAGTGTGTGTGAGTGTGTGTGTGTGTGTGTGTGAGTGTGTGAGGTGTGTGTGAGTGTGTGAGGTGTGTGTGAGTGTGAGTGTGTGAGGTGTGTGTGTGTGTGAGTGTGTGTGTGAGGTGTGTGTGAGGTGTGTGTGAGTGTGTGTGAGGTGTGTGTGTGTGTGAGTGTGTGTGAGTGTGTGTGTGAGGTGTGTGTGAGGTGTGTGTGAGGTGGTGTGTGTGTGTGTGTGAGGTGTGTGTGAGTGTGTGTGAGTGTGTGTGAGTGTGTGTGTGAGGTGTGTGTGAGGTGTGTGTGAGGTGTGTGTGTGTGAGGTGTGTGTGAGTGTGTGTGAGTGTGTGTGTGTGTGAGTGTGTGTGTGTGTGTGAGGTGTGTGTGTGAGTGTGTGTGAGGTGTGTGAGGTGTGTGTGAGGTGTGTGAGGTGTGTGTGAGGTGTGTGTGAGTGTGTGTGAGTGTGTGTGTGTGTGTGCAGACAGGAAGTGTGCGTCACCTGTTTGATGGGGATGGCTCTCCCGCTGCCGATGCTGTCGGCTCGATTCTCTAAACTCTTCTTCTCCGGCTCGCTCGCCTTCCTCGACTGAGATAAGATAGGAAATACACGTTAATATCAGAATATACTAGTTTATTAAACACAGAAAACTATCTCAAAACCAAGAGATACGTGTTATTATCTGCAGAACGGACTTTAACACCAGAAATACTCATTATTACTATAAACTATCTATCAGGAAATATCTAAACAATATATAGTATCTGCAGGAAACGACCTAAAAGTCAAGAAATGTACATTATTATCAGTAAAGACTTGGTATAATCTGCAGATACTGACTGAAAAGAGTCATTATTATGCAAGGAACTATCTCAACATCACAATAAACTCATTATTATTCACAGCCAACTGACTTTAACACCGCTGCATTAGAACGTCTCATTCTGCAGGATCTTTACACGCTAAACATTTGAGTATTAACGGGCAGGAATGACCTGAAATTCTGCTTTTTCTGCAGCTGTAAAAGTGCTTTTCTGTGAACACTGAAATGAGCAATTACTCTAAAGCTGTGTAGAAGTCTGAGTTGTACGTTTTATAACAGCTTCTATAGATATTATAAAAGCTGTTTTCCCTCCATCAGAACATCACTATGGAACTCTCTGCGCTCCTATTGGCTACATTGTAAGTGATAAGTCTAAGGGCGGGACATCTGCGAGCTGTTGACCAATCAGAGAGAGACTCACGGTGAAGAGGTTTGAGCGGCGCTTGGACTGCTTCCTGACGGGCGTGGGAGTGTTCGTGGTCGCAGGGACGTCGATACGCAGCTCCTTCTGAGACGTACTGGGAGTGGAAGGAACTGACGAAGAGTAGTCACTCAGACTGCCTCCATTAGAGGTCTGAGAGGAGGAGGAGGAGGAGAGGAGGAGAGGAGGAGAGGAGGAGAGGAGGAGGAGGAGGAGGAGGAGGAGAGGAGGAGAGGAGGAGAGGAGAGGAGGAGGAGAGGAATTATGTTTTATTTTCTGAAATAAATTCAGAATAAAAGCCTCAGTCTGTGTTGTTTGAGTCCTTTCAGAATAAAAGCCTCAGTCTGTGTTGTTTGAGTCCTTTCAGAATAAAAGCCTCAGTCTGTGTTGTTTGAGTCCTTTCAGAATAAAAGCCTCAGTCTGTGTTGTTTGAGTCCTTTCAGAATAAAAGCCTCAGTCTGTGTTGTTTGAGTCCTTTCAGAATAAAAGCCTCAGTCTGTGTTGTTTGAGTCCTTTCAGAATAAAAGCCTCAGTCTGTGTTGTTTGAGTCCTTTCAGAATAAAAGCCTCAGTCTGTGTTGTTTGAGTCCTTTCAGAATAAAAGCCTCTGTCTGTGTTGTTTGAGTCCTTTCAGAATAAAAGCCTCAGTCTGTGTTGTTTGAGTCCTTTCAGAATAAAAGCCTCAGTCTGTGTTGTTTGAGTCCTTTCAGAATAAAAGCCTCAGTCTGTGTTGTTTGAGTCCTTTCAGAATAAAAGCCTCAGTCTGTGTTGTTTGAGTCCTTTCAGAATAAAAGCCTCAGTCTGTGTTGTTTGAGTCCTTTCAGAATAAAAGCCTCAGTCTGTGTTGTTTGAGTCCTTTCAGAATAAAAGCCTCAGTCTGTGTTGTTTGAGTCCTTTCAGAATAAAAGCCTCAGTCTGTGTTGTTTGAGTCCTTTCAGAATAAAAGCCTCAGTCTGTGTTGTTTGAGTCCTTTCAGAATAAAAGCCTCTGTCTGTGTTTTTCTTTATCCTCTCTCTTGAGACGCTGACAGTGAGCGATGTGTTTTTAATGAGAAATCCATACAGGGGATCGAACCGTCTGCAGTGTGTGTGTGTGTGTGTGTGTGTGTGTGTGTACCTGGCTCACGTGCACGGCTGCCACTGGGCCGTGCACACACTGGTGTGACTGGGAGAATTGGGCAGAGATTTGCAGGGTCCTCCGATGGAGAGCTGCTGCTTCTTCCTGCAGGCCACGATCTTCTGAGCAACTGCACACACACACACCCACACCCACACCACACCCACACCCACACCACACACACACACACACCACACACACACACACACACACACACACACCAACACAGGGTTAATACACACACATGATACACTTCCTGCACGCTACGATCTCCAGGTGAATAAAGAAACACACACAAAAAATAAATCAGCTTTTACTAAAATGGGATAATTTCTACATACAAACTGAAACAATAACAACAACAACAACAGACATTTCCTGAAGTAAATAAATAAAAAGCCTGTTTTTGGAATAATGATAGGTCTCGTACATAAATATAAATTGTTTTATAATTACATAAAACCGTGTTAATCAGAGTTAATGAACTTTCTTCTCGCTGCCCTTCGCTCGGAGGTAAATGTTTACGAGCGTCTCGTCCTTAACGAGGCCGGGGGGTCCTTAACGAGGCCGAGGGGTCTTAACGAGCTCCAATTAAAACAAAGTCTCCTCTGAACACAGGCCTGTTTACGGGGTCTCTTTCCTCCAGTGTTTATAGACGGATTCCCCTCAGCTGTCCGCAGTATATTCTGCTTTAAGTGTTGGGAACAGTTATGATAAGGCCGTGCTAAATATTTAAACTGCTGCCTAATGCGGTTTAACTTTAGCCATCAATCTCCGTCCTGCTGTCGGATTCTAATGAAACGTCTCCCCGATGATCAGATTTATGACGTGAAGAGAGGGGGGGTTCACCTTAAAGCCCAGCAGATATACACCTCCTATATATCTGCTCGCTGTGCGCTCATAAACTCAATATCTAACAGAATATAGAAAGACAAATGTGAACAAAAAAGTCAGATTTTGTGTTTTTGGGACTATTTTAACACCAAGATACCACACAATTATTTAGTTCCCAAACACCCCTAATCTTATTTACATTTTTTTTTAGTTCCCCACCACACTGTTTTTATTGTAGTTCCCTAACACCACTGTTTTTATTTTAGTTCCCTAACACCACTGTTTTTATTTAATTCCCTAATACACCGTTTTTATTTAGTTCCCTAACACCACTGTTTTTATTGTAGTTCCCTAACACCACTGTTTTATTTAGTCCCTAACACCACTGTTTTTATTTTAGTTCCCTAACACCACCTTTTTTTATTTTAGGTCCCTAACACCACTGTTTTATTGTAGTTCCCTAACACCACCTTTTTATTGTAGTCCCTAACACCACTGTTTTTATTTTAGTTCCCTAACACCACTGTTTTTATTTAGTTCCCTAACACCACTGTTTTATTGTAGTTCCCTAACACCACTGTTTTTATTGTAGTTCCCTAACACCACTGTTTTTATTTAGTTCCCTAACACCACTGTTTTTATTTTAGTTCCCTAACACCACTGTTTTTATTTAGTCCCTAACACCACTGTTTTATTGTAGGTCCCTAACACCACTGTTTTTATTGTAGTTCCCTAACACCACTGTTTTTATTTTAGTTCCCTAACACCACTGTTTTATTGTAGTTCCCTAACACCACTGTTTTTATTTTAGTTCCCTAACACCACTGTTTTTATTTTAGTTCCCTAACACCACTGTTTTTATTTTAGTTCCCTAACACCACTGTTTTTATTGTAGTTCCCTAACACCACTGTTTTTATTTTAGTCCCTAACACCACTGTTTTTATTTTAGTTCCCCAACACCACTGTTTTTATTTAGTTCCCTAACACCACTGTTTTTATTTTAGTCCCTAACACCACTGTTTTTATTGTAGTTCCCTAACACCACTGTTTTTATTTAGTTCCCTAACACCACTGTTTTTATTGTAGTTCCCTAACACCACTGTTTTTATTGTAGTTCCCTAACACCACTGTTTTTATTGTAGTTCCCTAACACCACTGTTTTATTTTAGTTCCCTAACACCACTGTTTTTATTTAGTTCCCTAACACCACTGTTTTTATTGTAGTTCCCTAACACCACCTGTTTTATTGTATTTCCTAACACCACTGTTTTTATTGTAGTTCCCTAACACCACTGTTTTTATTGTAGTTCCCTAACACCACTGTTTTTATTGTAGTTCCCTAACACCACCGTTTTTATTTTAGGTCCCTAACACCACCTGTTTTTTAATTAGGTCCCTAACACCACTGTTTTTGATTTAGTTCCCTAACACCACTGTTTTTATTGTTTCCCTAACACCACTGTTTTTATTTAGTCCCTAACACCACTGTTTTTATTGTAGTTCCCTAACACCACTGTTTTTATTTTAGTTCCCTAACACCACTGTTTTATTGTAGTTCCCTAACACCACTGTTTTTTTTTTAGTTCCCAACACCACTGTTTTTTTGTAGTTCCCTAACACCACTGTTTTTATTTAGTTCCTAACACCACTGTTTTTATTTTAGTTCCCTAACACCACTGTTTTTATTTTAGTTCCCTAACACCACTGTTTTTTTATTGTAGTTCCCTAACACCACTGTTTTTATTTTAGTTCCCTAACACCACTGTTTTTTTATTGTAGTTCCCTAACACCACTGTTTTTATTGTAGTTCCCTAACACCACTGTTTTTATTGTAGTTCCCTAACACCACTGTTTTTATTGTAGTTCCCTAACACCACTGTTTTATTGTAGTTCCCTAACAACACTGTTTTATTTTAGTCCCTAACACCACTGTTTTTATTTTAGGTCCCTAACACCACTGTTTTATTGTAGTTCCCTAACACCACTGTTTTATTTTAGTCCCCAACACCACTGTTTTTAATTGTAGTCCCTAACACCACTGTTTTATTTTAGTTCCCTAACACACTGTTTTTATTTAGTTCCCTAACACCACTGTTTTTATTTTAGTTCCCTAACACCACTGTTTTATTTTAGTTCCCTAACACCACTGTTTTATTTTAGGTTCCTAACACCACTGTTTTTATTTAGGTCCCTAATACCACTGTTTTAATTTTAGTTCCCTAACATCACTGTTTTTATTTTAGTTCCCTAACACCATGTTTTTATTTTAGTTCCCTAACACCACTGTTTTCATTTTAGGTCCTAACACCACTGTTTTTATTTTAGGTCCCTAATACCACTGTTTTTATTTTAGTTCCCTAACACCACTGTTTTTATTACACCACTGTTTTTATTTTAGGTCCCAACACCACTGTTTTTATTTTAGTTCCCTAACACCACTGTTTTCATTATGTCTCTCACAGTGTGATTGGTCAGTTTCTCTGTGTCTCTCACAGTGTGATTGGTCAGTTTCTGTGTGTCTCTGTGATTGGTCAGTTTCTCATAGTGTGATTGGTCAGTTTCTGTGTCTCTGTGATTGGTCAGTTTCTCTGTGTCTCTCACAGTGTGATTGTGAGAGACACAGAGAAACTGACCAGTGTGATTGGTCAGTTTCTCTGTGTCTCTCACAGTGTGATTGGTCAGTTTCTCATAGTGTGATTGGTCAGTTTCTGTGTGTCTCTGTGATTGGTCAGTTTCTCTGTGTCTCTCACAGTGTGATTGGTCAGTTTCTCTGTGTCTCTCACAGTGTGATTGGTCAGTTTCTCATAGTGTGATTGGTCAGTTTCTCTGTGTCTCTGTGATTGGTCAGTTTCTCATAGTGTGATTGGTCAGTTTCTCTGTGTCTCTGTGATTGGTCAGTTTCTCTGTGTCTCTGTGATTGGTCAGTTTCTCTGTGTCTCTGTGATTGGTCAGTTTCTAACACTGTGATTTGTCAGTCTCTCCGTGTCACCAACAGTGATGTGTCCTGACGGACTGAGTGTGAACGCTAACGAGAGATGAGAGGGATTCATATAAATATCAGAGTGTGGTCATCGCGGCTCGTTAGCGTTAACGAAGCGCCCGCATCTGCACTCTGACAGAGAGAGAGAGTGTGTGTGTGTGTTGTGTGTGTGTGTGTGTGTGTGTGTGTGTGTGTGTGCTCATGTCGCTGTAATTAAGCTAATTAAATTAGCGCTCTGATGGAAGAAGGAGCATGGCGCTGTCACACACTCTCACACACACACTCAGAGGTCACCCCCCACTGGACCAGGCTTCATCACTCCATTACGGCAAATTACATGTCACACACCACACACACACAATGTAGTGATATAACGCTGCGCCCACAGTGTGAGTACTTAATCCTAAAATAATAACATTATTATTTATATTAGTTCATAAATACACATTTTGATCAAGCAAAAATTTAATTAAAAACTGATTTTTTAAATGTATTTGTTGCATTTTGGTGATTTAGACATTAAATAGACTATTAATTAACTATCTAAAACATTAGTTAAAATAAGTTTATCTCATTTATTTTACCTACTTTTTACTTTATTTCTTTGACTGTTTGACAAACCTCTAAAGTCTAAAGCTGCAGAAATAAACAGCGTTAGTGTTTTTATCCTCGTTCCTCATCTTCCTCCTCCTCTTCCTCTCTGAACATAGGATTTGTCACGAAGGCCAATTATTTTTAACGCTAATGTTGTGGTCACTCATGCATCTTCATCCTCCTCCTCTTCCTCTGTGCAACTGCTGGAACCATCACACACACACACACACACACACACACACACACACACACACACACACACACACACACACACACCACACACACACAAACACACACACACACACACACACACACACACACACACACACACACACACACACACACACACACACACACCACACACACACACACACACACACACACACACACACACACACCGATCATGTCAAATTAGTGCGACTCAGCGTTTCTTGTCGCTGATTATGAAGCTGAATATGAACAGATGTAATTAAAGCGCCACGTCAATACAGGAAGGTCATGTGGGATCAATCACACACACACACCACACACACACACACACACACATTGTGATTTGATCCCCGATCGACTGGATGTTTGTAAATGCCGTTTGGATGCGAGCGTTTGGGAACGATCCGTCACAGGAAGTCCCAGGAAGTTAAATCATAATAAATATTAAAATAATTAAGGGTCTATTAATAATGTGAATGAATATGTTTGCGTGCAGGTGATCAATACGTGCAGGTGATCAATACGTGCAGGTGATCAATAATCTCAGGTTGATGAGGGTTTGAGTCCTGCACGGCAACATGACTCAATGTGAGGGACTCTGTAGTCACGTCTGCTCAGAAACAAAGACTTGATATTCAGAATATTTATGGTTTTATTAATTTATTAAGGTCTTAATTATATATGGATGAACAATAAAAGAGGATTTTAATGTTATTTAATAGAAAAACTCAATTTAACAGAAATCCTAATTTTGTCACCAACAAAAATCAATGCAATTTTAGTATTTAAGATTTTAGTATATAACATATTCAAAGCCTTCATTACACTCGTAGTGTTCATTCAATTAGCAATCAATAACATTTGGGTCAGTTTGAGCTTAAAAATAGGCAAATGATGGGATATTTTGTGAGAGAAAGGAAAGGTGTAGAATATTACTGAGAGACGTCACATCTGCCCAGATTTTCAATTATAAATGCAATATTGAAAAATGTGCATTAAATTCGGGAGAAAACGCAGAATAATTGAGGCTTTTCACTGAAAACAAGTTTAATAAATGCCAGAATGAAAAGAGAACATGTATTAAGAAATACTGTTAATAAACACACAGTGACTCTGCAGCTCTGAGTGTGTGTGTGTGTGTGTGTGTGTGTGTGTGTGTGTGTGTGTGTGTGTGTGTGTGTGTGTGTGTGTGTGTGTCGATGCTTCTGACCAATTAGAGCAGGCGAGTGTTTTAAGTGGCTGAAGGCCGAGAGTCGAGCGCCGTTACTGAAGTCCTCGTCGCAAATTAAGGTCACGCTAAGAACTAATTAAACTGTGTGTGTGTGTGTGTGTGTGTGTGTGTGGTGTGTGTGTGTGTGTGTGTGTGTGTGTGTGTGTGTGTGTGTGTGTTCTACCAAAACACACTTGCACTGACAGTCACAGACACACACTCCCAAAAAACACACAAAAACTTAAACTGTCAATAAGAGTAATTCATACACACATATTTTGGATACGCTGCCACACACACACGCACGCACACGCACGCACGCGCACGCGCACACGCACGCACACGCACACGCACACGCACACACACACACACACACACACACAACACACACACACACACACACACACACACACACACACACACACACACACACACACACACACACACGTCTCCAAGATAAGAATACAACATTAAATAATATAAATACAGAAACAGAAATACACACACACTTTCTCACAGACACACACACTTTCTCACAGACACACACACTGACACACACTGACACAGACACACACACAGCTGCAGGCGGCTGTCGCTGTGTGTCGCCGTCGACAAAACATTAAAGTCATCGTTCTGCTGGATGATTAAAAAACTGATTAATTTGGGATAATGACGAGAAAAATACAAGGAGACACTGAGACACACACACACACACTGAGACACACACACACACACACTGACACACACACACACCGGAGACTCACACACACACAGTGGAATAATTAAGAGGATAATAAGACAGCGTTTAGTGTGGAAAGCTTCCTCCTGGCCAAGAGAGCGCACACACACACACACACACACACACACACACACACACACACACACACACACACACACACACACACACACCACACACACACACACACACACACACACACACACACACACACACACACACACACCACACACACACACACACCCACACACACACACACACACACACACACACTTCTTGACTAACTGCTCCTGCGCTGCCCCCTTCAGGACAAACACAGCAATGACTTTCTACTTTTTATTTAGCATTTATTATTTATTCAAAATACTTCTGATATTTCAGACATTTGGTGGATTTTATTGATGATATTAAACTTCATTTTAGCAAGTTTCAATATTTTTTCGGACTATTTTATCTCAGTTTTTTTGCCATTTTCACAAATTATAAACATTTTTTGACCAATTTTCAGGGCGTTTTTCTCGAGTAAATGTGAATGACCATCTGAAAAACTGCGTGTAGGATTTAACCCGGTCAGTGAGGACACTCTTCCTCTTCCTCCTCTTCCTCCTGTAATGTCTCTTTATTAACCCCCCCCCCCTCGATAAAACTTAACTGCAGCTCTCTTTGGTCTCAATCGCTCCGCGGCTCCATTTCCTTCTTAATTGAGAGCAATTAAAGTGTCCGGAGGAGAGTGACCTTCCCAGAGGACCCCCCCCCCACCCCACCCCACCTCTTTATATGCTAATTATCTGCTAATCTTTACCGTAGATTGTCTGAGATATATATGAAGAAATATCCCCAAAAGACATGTTAGAAAAAAAACCAAAAATACTTGGAATTTGTCCCAAAAATACTTGGAATTTGTCCCAAAAATAGGTCAAAACATTTCCAAACATACAGAGCAGTAATGACAGAAAAAGGATGTGAAAAACATCACAGAAATATGTGGAAAAATGTCTAAAAAATGGATTAAATGAAGGGAAATGCATAAAGATTGGACTTTAAATCTGCCAAAAAACTCTGAAAAATGTTCTTTAAAAAAACATAACAAATATTATTTAACATATTTTTAGGACCATTTTATACGTATATTTTAGTCATTTTCCACAGGTTTTTTGAGCCCCTTCCCCCCCAGAGGACCCCCTTCCCCCCCAGAGGACCCCCGCCAACCCCCTTCAATTAGATATTAGATAATAAAGACTTGTTTCGTCCATTTTCGTATTTTCGGAGCAATTTCCGTTATTTATAATGATATCTGTACACATTGTTGCCTTGTTCTGTCTATGTCTCCTTCATTCATCTGACACATTGTGTGCCTTGTTCTGTCTATGTCTCCTTCATTCATCTGACACACTGTGTTGCCTTGTTCTGTCTATGTCTCCTTCATTCATCTGACACACTGTGTTGCCTTGTTCTGTCTATGTCCTTCATTCATCAGACACACACTTGTGTTCCTCACCGTCCTGGAAGACGCGCTCCACGTTGAGTCCGTACGTTGCGCAGGTTTCATAATACGTGCAGCGCTTCAGGTCGTTGGAGAGTTTCCTCGCCCGGCCGTCGTCGATTACTCGAGGATTCGCTGAGCTGATGGCGTCTGAGAGGAGGGAGAGGAGAGGAGAGAGGAGAGAGAGGAGAGGAGAGAGGAGAGGAAACAAGAGGAGGAGAGAGGAGAGAAACAAGAGGAGAGGAGAGGAGAGGAGAGGAGAGGAAACAAGAGGAGAGGAGAGAGGAGAGGAGAGGAGACGAAGGAGAGAGGAGAGGAAACAAGAGGAGAGAGAAACAAGAGGAGAGGAGAGGAGAGGAGAGAGGAGAGGAAACAAGAGGAGGAGAGAGGAGAGAGGAGAGGAAACAAGAGGGGGAGAGAGGAGAGGAGAGAGACGAGAGGAGAGAGGAGAGGAAACAAGAGGAGAGGAGAGGAGAGAGGAGGAGAGGAAAAGAAGAGGAGCAGAGGAGAAGAGGAGAGGAGAGGAGAAGAGGAGAGAGGAGAGGAAGAGGAGAGGGAGAGAGGAGAGGAGAGAGGAGAGGAAACAGACGAGAGGAGAGGAGAGAGGAGAGGAGAGGAAACAAGAGGAGAGGAAAACAAGAGGAGAGGAGAGGAGAGAGAGAGGGAGGACAACAAGAGGAAGGAGAGAGGAGAGGAAACAAGAGGAGAGGAGAGGAGAGGAGAGGAGAGGAGAGGAGAGGAGAGGAGACGAGAGGAGAAGAGAGAGGCAGAGAGACGAGAGAGGAGGAGAGGAGAGGAGAGGAGACGAGACGAGAGGAGAGGAGAGGAGAGAGGAGAGGAAACAAGAGGAGAGGAGAGGAGAGGAGAGAGGAGAGGAAACAAGAGGAGAGGAGAGGAGAGAAGAGGAGAGGAAACAAGAGGAGAGAGGAGAGGAGAGGAGAGAGAGAGAGGAGAGGAGACGAGAGGAGAAGAGAGAGGCAGAGAGACGAGAGAGGAGAGGAGAGGAGAGGAGAGGAGAGAGGAGAGGAGAGAAGAGAAGAGGAGAGGAGAGGAGAGGAGAGGAGAGGAGAGGAGAGAGGAGAGGAGAGGAGAGGAGAGGAGAGAGGAGACGAGAGAGAAGAAACACGTTTATAGGAGTGTTAAAGAACAGGATATTTATTTATGGAAAGAAACTAGAAATGTCTCTCAGAAAGAAACTGTAACTCAGGTGGACCTTTGGCGCCACCTGCTGGTCAATGTGTGTCATTGAAATGAACTGTGGGGTCTGTGGCTCGACAGAATAGAGTGGCGAAGTCCCTCCCCTTCGGTGGACCTCCATGGGACCTTATTTCGGAAAAGTTATGCATTGAAGTCAATGGAGAGAGAAAACTTATCTTTCGATCCCATTTGAATTGTGCCATGAATTACACATATGATGTTTGTCAATTTAAAAGATAATTTTAAGTCAAAAAAAAAAACAATGTGTGGTAAAACTGTGAAGTAACACATTTGTTTGTGTGAAACGCTCAATGAACAACATCTCTGGTCAACAACACACGTCACCAAGATGGCCGTCACTACTGTCTTGTCAACAAAAACGATTGACTGCCCTCACTATCACCACAATGAAACACGTCCTGAAGAATGTCATGCAAAGCTGCCTGCCTGCCTTCCTTTGATTCTCTCTGAACTGCCTGGTCGTTTTAATGTTTAATGTCAACCATTGTGCAGATAGCATGAAGTAGAGAGCTAGCGTTAGCGTTAGCATTTCTCCCCGGGCTTAAATGGTGTATTATAGAATGATCACACCAGTGACAGTACTCTTCAAAGGGTTCACGAAATATGACTACTACTCTTACTGTTTAACATGTTGGGTTACTTAATGTTACTTCATGTTAAGGCTAATACAATGACAAGGCTGTAATGCTAACTAACGTGCTAGCTACTAGCTACTAGCTAGCTTGATCCACACACTCCTCTTTCATCAGACTGGAAGCAAAAGAAGGAGCAAGACCCATTGCTGGTATGATAACAACCTGGTACTAAGCACACAGGCATCTTGTTAAAGTTATCTGATCTTAGCCAGCGCCATATAGATAGATTCTATCTATATGGCGCTGATCTTAGGTATCTGAATGGTGGAGGAAAACAATTGTGACATCACTTACGCGACTCTGGGATTGTAGTCTTTCTAGTTACGTATTTTTCTTATATTTCAACAGTTTTACGACAAACTGTGACTTTTTGACATAGAAAGGATTTTTTAAGATTGACAAACATCATATGTGTAATTCATGGCTCAATTCAAACGGGATCCAGAGATACGTTTTCTCTCCCCATTGACTTCAATGCATCATTTTTCCGAAATAAGGTCCCATTACCCGGAAGTAAGTGGGAGGGACTTCGCCACTCTATAAATATATGATTTGTTTTAACTAATGAACACAAGAAGAAGAAGAATGTGTGAGAGAAGAAGAGAAACTTCACATTGTTTTAACATATTTATTTGAAAATGTTTTCCTATTTTTCATCCATTTCTTTAATTTTATTTTTTTGTTGTGCCCCAAATGTAATAACGCATTTAAAAATATTTATCCTGCAATTTATTACATTTTTATTTATTGTTTTGTCCCAAATATGATAAAAAAACTTGATTAATGTGAACTGTAATGTTACAAAGTCACCACTGGAGGGCAGCAGAGACTCACAGAAAGAAGGAGAAACGTGTGTGTGTGTGTGTGTGTGTGTGTGTGTGTGTGTGTGTGTGTGGTCTGTGTGTGTCTGTGTGTGTGTGTGTGTGTGTGTGTGTGTGAGTGTGTGTGTGTGTGTGTCTGTGTGTGTGTGTGTGTGTGTGTGTGAGTGTGTGAGTGTGTGTGTGTCTGTGTGTGTGTGTGTGTGTGTGTGTGTGTGTGTGTGTGTGAGTGTGTGTATGTGTGTGTATGTGTGTGTGGTTTGTGTGCGTGTGTGTGTGCATGCGTGCATGTGCGTGCATGTGCGTGGGCGGAGTGCGTGCGTGCGTGCGTGCGTGTATGTGTGTGAGTGTGTGCGTGCGTGTACCTTGAGTTCCCACCAGCAACAGTGGCAGCTCGGCAGCGTTCCTAAAGTTTGCCAGTCGGCTGAAATAGTGATAAACCGTCTGGAAGCTGATCTCGTCCTCCAGACTGAAGACGAAGATCACCGCGTCGACCCACAGAGCAAACTGTGCACAAAACACTTGATTTAAAACCCTTAAAACAAACAGGTATTTACAGGTTAGTTTATTTAGATATATCAAAGAACTCCAGTCTGCTTCTTTGGGGTAAAGAGACCCCCTGCTGTTACCGGGCAGAACAGAGGTGAGGAAGAGGAGGTGGATAAACCATGGAGTTTCTGTCTAGACTTCTTGGGGTCAGATTGAACCCGAACCCTGAACCCTGAACCCTGAACCCTGAACCCTGAACCCACTTTCCTCTCCAGCGCCACGCTGCCTCCAATCTCACTTTATATCACTGAGAGGTTCATTTATAGCTTTTTAAATGCAGTTTTTCAATAAAAGTTTGGTTTTTAACACTTAAAAAATGAATCATTCTGTTTTTATGAATTACATTACATCGCTGCTTTTCAGGAGTTTAAAAACATGCAAAAAAAAAACTTAAAATTATGTGAAAAATGGCCCAAAAATATGTTAAACATTTCCAATAAAAAGTGGATAAATGTCCGAAAACGATGTGAAAACGACTGTAAATTGATGGAATAATTAATTTAAAATATGGATTAAAAGAAGGAAAATTGGCCTTTAAATAACTGCAAGACAAATCTGAGAAATATGTTTAAAAAACACAGAAAAAATATTAGATGTATTTGATTTATCTGACACATTTTTAGCGGTATTTCTGTCATTTATGCACATGTTTGTCTATACATGTAAAAAGAATTGGAACATAATTGCCCAAAAAGGTGTGTGGATGATTGAATTGCTGTTACAGATTTAAATTATTATTATATATAATATATATTATTAATATATATATTATTAAATTAGACGTTTTCTATATTTCATGGTGTGTAATTCCCTGCAGGTGCAGTTCCTACCTGAGCCTCCGGGGGCCTCCTTCGTCCCTGATGAGCAGCAGGTGGCTCTGCCCGTCCACCACGATCTCCTTCTTGAAGCGTCCGCCTGCAGAGAAGACACCATCAGGTATACTGGGATATAGCTATAATAAAATACATGTATTACTGTCTATAGTGGTCTACTGAGAGGGGGGGGGCTACTGAGAGAGAGGGGGGTACTGAGAGAGAGGAGAGGTCAAGGTGCATGCTGAAAATAACCACTTTAAAACTTGATCAAAATGGCTTTGTGTGAAACATCTCTCTTTCACTGAGTAGGAATATTGTGTTTTTCAAAATAAAAGCACGGGTATGGATATTTAGTGCATGTTAACAGTGTGAGTAATGCTTGTTATGTAATGAGGGTGAATGTGAGGAATGAAGCTCTGCAGGTACACACACACACACTTAAACACACACACACTTAAACACACACACGTCTTTTTTGTGCGTACTGGCCCTTTAAATCTCCTCTGTTTCAGTGGAGATGAAACGTCCTCTTTACAGGAAGTGGAGAAAAACTATATATAAAAGTCTGGAAGTTATTCTGGAGACGAGCGGAACGACCGCACTTACTACAGTAATGATAGGGCACACACACACACACACACACACACACACACACACACACACCACACACACACACACACACACACACACACACACACACACACACACACACACACCACACCACACACCCACACACACACACACCACACACACACCAACACCACACACACACACACACACACACACACAACACACACACACACACACACACACACACACACACACACACACACACACACACGTGTCAGGAGGCAGAAATACATCCAAGTTTTCCAGCATTTGGGAAAAAGGAAGTCACATGTATGACTGTGTGTGTGTGTGTGTGTGTGTGTGTGTGTGTGTGTGTGTTGTGTGTCTACATGCTAACATATGAAGCTACATGTTCAGGTTCATCTTCTCTGTTTGTAGCAGCAGCTGACTTACAGGTCATTTTAGGGTAAAAAAAAAGGCTTTATTTTGAAAATCCATGCTGTGATTTGGAGTTTTTAACATCACCTCACAGGTCTATAACTTTATATTAAAATCTTAGGGAAATTAGATACATTTTTTAGAGTTTGTTTTATTTTCCTTGAGAGAAATTAAACATTAAATAATTAATATATATATATATCATATTCTCCATTTACAGAAAAAGGTGACATGTTTTGCTCGTTAAGACACCTTCAAATAATTCAAATGAGCTGCTACCAAACTGATGTAACACTGAACTAAGAGATGAAGAAGAGGAAGATGAAGAAGATGAAGAAGAGGAAGATGAAGAAGATGAAGAGGAGGATAGTTACCTGCGTCCACGTCAGCTAGTTTTAAAGCAAGCCCAGAAGCAGAGAGGAAGAGGAAAGCAAACAGAGCCGTTATCATGCAGCACACAGTGGGAGGAGCCTCAGGAAGACACACCTTCACACACCTGTACACACCTGAGAGGGGAGGAGCACCTGCTGCACCTGCTCACCTTCAGGGGCTTTGTCACCAATTAAAAAGCGGATTAATTCATTTCTTCTCATGGAAACCTGGACTCCTTATTGTCCCTGAACGCAGCATAGAGAGGAGATTTTGGGAACAATAACAGCTCCTGAGATGAACTGAGTGTCCTGAACGCAGCACAGTTTTCCTGAGGCTGAATTCTTGTGGTTTCTGGTTTCTGGTTTTCCTCCCGATCGCTTTGGGAATGCAGCGTCGCTATTTTAGACTTCAGGAATTCACAACAACGTTTCAGACTCTCAGGGAGTTTTTTGTATTTAATTAGGAGCTGCAGTTTCCTCCAGATCAAAGAGTGTGTGTGTGTGTGTGTGTGTGTGTGTGTGTGTTGGCAGAGGCTTCAAAATAAAACGCAGCAAATATTTATTCTGTGTGCCCTTCAGGGACAATCCGGGGATTCCCCTTCACTGTCTGCAGAATACAAACCCCTCTGAGCCAATTTAGATTAAATAAACCGTTATAAATTGTGTTTTCTTTTACACATTCCTGCAGATTTTCACAATAAAAGCACCCTAACACACACACAGTCACACACACAGTCACACACACACACACACACACAGTCACACACACACACACACACACACACACACACACACAGGTTTTTCTGTTCTAAAAGAAGTCCTGAGAGGAAACCAAACATACTTTACTGACAGCTAGCGCTAAAAACAGAATAATATAATCTGTAAAATGACATGTAATCCAGCATAATGTCCATTTACACAGTGCTTACCATAAACCATGCAGTTAGAATTAGGTTTATTTTTCATGTCTTGCAGGTATTTCAAAGTAAAAGCCTGTGAAAGACAGGAGAATGATCCTTGAGGGCTTTTACTTTGAAAGACCTGTACAGGAAGATGCATACATTTGTATTAAGGCATTATTTGGTTGATAATAAACAGATTTGTATTCAATGTCAACATTTCTCCTCCCAAAATAAAAGCCTGAACGAGCGACCGCATTGCTGACGACCCTTTCACAATAAAAGCATGACCCAGATCTTTGACCTCTGATAGTAAAACGTTTTAATTATGGAGGTGTTTGTGTGGTATCCATTAGGAGACAGGAGGACCTCCAGAGATGTGAAATATTGAAAGGAACACGGAGAGAAGTGGGTCTGCGCCCGGGGAATCTGATTCAATATTTAACGAGAAATCTGGTCCGACCGGAGAGGAAGCTCCACTTTTATTTCCTCAATGAGAGCAGGGTGAAATATTTAGGAGAGCGTGCACGAAGAGGATCCACAGAAACCAGCTTTTAAGGTGTTTTAAGGAACATTTCTGCATGAAAACGTGCAAATACGGGTTTTGTGGCACGACAATGTTGTTTTATTTTGAAAATCCTACATCGTTATGGTGTACATTTTTGGACACACTGTGAATATTTTAAGCTTTTAAAAGACATAATCATATATTTTTCGTTTTTTCCGTCTGAGGGTGAAGCAGATGCAGCCAGATGTTCTGAAGACAGAATAATTATTAGAATTATTAATTATTAATACATATTTCTTACCTTCAGGTGATTCCTCCTGCACGTACGTCCCCGTCAGATACCTGTGCACCAGCGCCGACTTACCACTGGCCAGGTTACCCACAATGCCCTGCAGCAGAGGAACAGGTTGCGTCAGATTTAATATTTAAAATAATAATAATTTGTTTAATTAGAGGAAATATTATTGACTTGAAACATACGTATTTTAACCATTATTATTATGTATTTTATTGTATTTTACAATTTGACAATTCTTCTATTTAATTGGTTAATTGGTACAAATAAATAATACATTTTTTTAACATCATTCACTTTAAATAATCTGAATTTTATTTGGTATTTCTGATCATTATAATAAAACGAATTTTAATTTATATTAAAACTCACCACTTTGAGTTCTGGTACGGCCCGCTCAGCGTCCACTCCTGACTGTTCACGAACGCATCTGAAACACAGAGACACACACCTGTCAATCAAATATAACGGAGCCGTGGTGCCTTCAAGTGCAGCGCGGTAACGAGAGATCCAGCCGTCAAAATGTCAGAGACAGTTTTTTATGTTGGTGTCGAATGGTTAGCATCTGATCTGAAGCGTGACACGCTAACAAGGAGGAAGAGGAGGAGGAGGAAGAGGAGGAGGAAGAGCTTCATAACAGATGAGTTCAATGACATGAGGAGGAGCAGGAAAACAGAGACAAAGGGATAAAAAACTGAAAATAAAACACCATATTCTTCAACATGTGCTCCTTTTGTAGCGTTAGCATACTGTTAGCACACTGTTAGCACACTAAACGGGTCGTAATCCCTGAAAAAAGGTGGATCCAAAAAGAAAACACTACTTTTTTCACGTCTACATTTGACACATCATTACATTTCACTTTAGCTCAATGCTAATGTTCCCTGAACGCATCACAATGCAACTCAATGGAACCTCCAGTCCTGTGGCTAACTGCTAACCAATTAAAGCTAACATTAGCACTAGCTCTCCTGTGGATATCAACGCAGATTTGTTGCTCAAAAGTACTTTTTATGTACCATATTTACCCTTTCCAGATGCTAATTGTTGCCCTGAACGCACCACAATGCAACTCAATGGCACCTCCTGATGCTAACTGCTAACGGCTAATGAGTAGAAGCTAACGTCAGCTAGCTCTCCTCTGGATCCAGATGCTATTTACTAGAAAACCCAAAAACGATCTCTGCAGAAACTGATGTAACTTCCAGAGGCTGAGGGGTCATGGGAAATGAGGGTGTGTATGTGTGTGTGTGTGTGTGTGTGTGTGTGTTGTGTGTGTGGTGTGTGTGTGTGTGAGAGAGTGGTGTGTGTGTGTGTGTGTGTGTGTGTGTGTGTGTGTGTGTGTAATCAGGGAGGTCTCAGTGTGTGTGTGTGTGTGTGTGTGTGTGGTCCCATCCTCCCACCGACCTTCACTTGAACTTGACTCTGTTTTTATTTAAATGTAGAGCCTGTTTATATTATTCAAAACAAACCGTTTACTGATTTAATGTTTTTATTGTTTTTATAAGATATTTCTTTGGTTTCTACTTGAATGATGTCTGCAAAGTGCATCATGTGATCAGTTGAATGATGTCTGCAAAGTGCATCATGTGATCACTTGAATGATGTCTGCAAAGTGCATCATGTGATCACTTGAATGAGCAGCTGAAGGTCCTCTCTTACCCCTTTCACACCAAGGCTTTTCCCCTTCTAGCTCCGTGCTAGAGCTTTTCTTGGTTCAGAACCGGTTCTTCGGTTTAGCTCCCGCTCTGTTCACACCGCTCAGAGCCCGACTGGTGCTGCCGCTGCTGCGTCATGACGTCACAGTTTACGGCGCTTACGGCGCTCACTACAACAACAACTACAACGGGGGGGGGGGGACTGCGTCGGGTCGATGATCGTGTTGCTTTTAATCATACGAAGCCAGATTAAATGAAATAACGACTTCTCCAACCTTATACTTTTCTCCAGAGTGCCGTGGTTCATTGTTTATTAATGTGTTTCAGCGGCATTTACCGACCGCTGCAGTGCTGGCTGCTCTTCAACGAGTGTATTCTCCCGTTAGCTCCGGGTTAGCTCACACGGCTCTAAAGTATTCACTGTCTGACTGTCACACAAGCAGC
>JAAOOA010001110.1:30000-70000 GCA_012861695.1 Trematomus loennbergii
GACCGTGATTTAATTGTAATACACGTTTCAAAATGATGCCGAAGTAACAACATACTGATACCGGTTAGTAAAAACCATGAATTAATGCTTTGACAAGTCTGCAGACAGACGGCAGGCGAAAAACCTTTTAAAATGCGTGTTTTCTAATGGAGATTGGCTAAGCTAACGCAGTATATGCTCCGACCGTCCACACTCACAACAACGGCCTATACAGACATAAATAAAGCAGCGACTGTATTCACCATGACACAGACAGTCTGTGGTTTGTACTTGTTTAACTTCTGTCTAGTTTCTGGACATATATGAGGAGCTGTGAGCTCTGAGGGCTAACAGCTAACGGCTGTGTTGTTTTTCTGGGGTTCTCATTGAAGATGACGTCACGGCTCCGCCTACACTGCGTTACTATAGTTACTACCCCAGTTCCTAAACTGTAATGGAAATGCGCCATAAAGTGAGCCGGGCCTAACAAGGCCTAGCCATACCGAGCGAGGCCGAGCGAGGCCGTGTAGTGGAAATGCGCCATTAGACACAGATCAGAACCATAACCTGTTAAGCCCCAAAGCCCGCGTCGGCGGGTCTTTTTAAAAAAAAATGTTATTAATTCTTTTTTTTTTTTTGGATGGAATGAATACCTATGGTGATAATTCAATGTAATACATCATTTTTATAGTCTGGTACCTGAAAAAGGTCAAATGGCACTGATGGAACCAGATGTGCCCAAATGTGCGAAAGCAATAGGAAATCAGTGACTATAGAGGGACGGGAAGCGACCAATGAGAGACGCAAGATGTCCTTAGAGTGTCTCCTCTTATAGTATCTCATCGTGGCTTTCCAGACGTGTTCTTCTGTCCGCCAGTCACTTCCTGTTCCTCCCTCAGGGTTTCCACTGGGAAAGAGGAAGCTGACGGACACGAGGAAGCTGACGGGAAAGAGGAAGCTGACGGGAAAGAGGAAGCTGACGGGAAAGAGGAAGCTGACGGAAAGAGGAAGCTGACGGGAAGAGGAAGCTGACGGACACGAGGAAGCTGACGGACACGAGGAAGCTGACGGACACGAGGAAGCTGACGGACACGAGGAAGCTGACGGACACGAGGAAACGTCTCGCCTCTGTTTTTATTTATTCTCGCTTTTTTTAAATCGCGCCTCGAGTGCATTTAAAACTGACAGTAAATGAAAGACAAACATCACCCTGCTGTCCAAAACAAACACACACACACACACACACCCCTCTACACACACACCCCTCTACACACACACCCCTCTACACACACACTGTGAATATATCCAAGCTAAGTCAACACAGAGGGGCCCAACCCGTGGTTTGGGACCCCTGAAGAGGCCCCGAGGTGAGTCTGTGGGGGTCAGAGGGATTAAAGGGGGATCACTGAAATGTACCCTGACGTCAGGACACTTTACAAACACTCGTTGTCCACGTAATGACAGATAACACGGAGTTCCCCCCAATAAGACTCCTTTTCAAATCTTGGGTTTGACAGATAACAAAAACAACCAATAACAGGACTCAGAAACCTGATCTAGAACGGGAACAAGTTGGAGTTACCGGCTTTGAGAGAAGCCTTATTAGCAAAACAAGAAACCCCAAACTACCACAGAGACATTTAAGGACCTAACAGACGCAGGATGAGACCAACATGTCTCCTACCCTAAACAGGAAGTACATGACCCTAAACAGGAAGTACATGACCCTAAACAGGAAGTACAAGACCCTAAACAGGAAGTACATGACCCTAAACAGGAAGTACATGACCCTAAACAGGAAGTACATGACCCAAGACAGGAAGTACATGACCCTAAACAGGAAGTACATGACCCTAAACAGGAAGTACATGACCCTAAACAGGAAGTACATGACCCTAAACAGGAAGTACATGACCCTAAACAGGAAGTACATGACCCTAAACAGGAAGTACATGACCCTAAACAGGAAGTACAAGACCCTAAACAGGAAGTACAAGACCCTAAACAGGAAGTACATGACCCTAAACAGGAAGTACAAGACCCTAAACAGGAAGTACATGACCCTAAACAGGAAGTACATGACCCTAAACAGGAAGTACATGACCCTAAACAGGAAGTACAAGACCCTAAACAGGAAGTACAAGACCCTAAACAGGAAGTACAAGACCCTAAACAGGAAGTACATGACCCTAAACAGGAAGTACAAGACCCTAAACAGGAAGTACAAGACCCTAAACAGGAAGTACATGACCCTAAACAGGAAGTACATGACCCTAAACAGGAAGTACATGACCCTAAACAGGAAGTACATGACCCTAAACAGGAAGTACAAGACCCTAAACAGGAAGTACATGACCCTAAACAGGAAGTACATGACCCTAAACAGGAAGTACATGACCCTAAACAGGAAGTACATGACCCTAAACAGGAAGTACAAGACCCTAAACAGGAAGTACATGACCCTAAACAGGAAGTACAAGACCCTAAACAGGAAGTACAAGACCCTAAACAGGAAGTACATGACCCAAACAGGAAGTACAAGACTCAAGACAGGAAGTATGTTTCCCTGGATAGAAAGTACATGACCAACACAGGAAGTACTACAAAAACTACAAAAAGAGATTCAAAACTACAGAAGCGATGATACCTCGCAAGACGCTTTAAGACAGGAAGTACATGACCCCGGACAGGAAGTACATGACCTCAAACAGCAAGTACATGACCCTAGAAAGGAAGTACATGACCCCGAACAAGAACTACTTCAAAAATTACAAGCATGAAGTACATTTCCCCGAACAGGAAGTGGACGTTACCTTCGCTGCTGCCTCCGGTCATGCTCTCGCTGCTGGACGGCCCCACCCCCTCCTGCTTCCTGCCGGGCTGCCCCCCCCTCTCTCCGGTTGAAGAAGATGCCGCTGAAGAATCGAACCAGCCGTCTCTCGCTGGAACGCCCGCCCCCTCCGCGCATTAACAAACCCCCCCCGAAAGATCGCTGTTATCCAACGTCCGGTTTTTGCTCCGCTCAGGTCCAGCATCGATTCGGGGTTTTTTGTTTAAAAACGCCCCCACTTCTAGGGTTCGGCTCTTCTGACGACGGGGGTCCAATCGGGGGCTGGGGGGGCCTCGACCACGCCCCCCGTCCAATGCCTGAAACTGAAGCTGCGGCGCAAAAGTCCTCCGGTAGGGGGTCGCTTCAACGGGGGGGTTTCAGGGGGGGTCGTTTGTCCGTTAGAAATAAAGGGGGCGTCGCAGTTTCCCTCATTTTCAACGCTTCTCGCTTTCAGGAGCTTCTTCTTCGTTTCTACCGGACATTTCGCCTCCTTTAGTGTGTCCTTTAGTGTGTCCTTTAATGTGTCCTTTAGTGTGTCCTTAAGTGTGTCCTTTAGTGTGTCCTCCCCCTCTTGAGAGTCCATCTTTCTGGAGGGGGCGCCTTCCTCGACGCTTATCGCCTTCAGGAGCTTTTTCTTAGTTTCTAGAGGACATTTCGCCTCCTTTAGTGTGTCCTTTAGTGTGTCCTTTAGTGTGTCCTCACCCTCCTGAGAGTCCATCTTTCTCTGGGGGTGTCCATCTTTCTGGGGGGGTCTCATGGGGGGTCGTTTGTCCGTTAGTCCTGGAGGGGGCGTCGCAGTTTCCCTCCTCGATGCTCCTCGCCTTCAGGAGCTTTTTCTTCGTTTCTACAGGACATTTCGCCTCCTTTAGTGTGTCCTTAAGTGTGTCCTCCCCCTCCTGAGAGTCCATCTTCCTGAGGGGGGTCTCCTTCTTCTTGGGGGGGGTCTCCTTCTCCCTCCCCAGACGCAGCTTCCTGGCGATCTTCCTCCTCCCCAGCTCCAGCTGCCCGGTGCTAAACGTCCTGAAGTTCCTCATGATGCCGTTAGAAAGCTCTTCTTCCTCTGATTCGTCCTCCACCTCCTGCAGCTGTTCCAGGAGCTTCTTCTCCCCCCCCTTCTCCCGCCGGGACCCCCCATGGTCCTCTCCATCGTCCTCATCCAGACTCTCCCTCTTCACTAAGGTGAGGGAGATCCGGTACACCGTCTTCCTCTGAGGCGTCTCTCGCTCCATCCTGTCAGAGGGACTGTCCAGCAGGTACATCACAGAGACACTCTGAAGACACTCTGAAGACACTCTGAAGACACTCTGGAGACACTCTGAAGACACTCTGAAGACACTCTGAAGACAGACACTCTGAAGTGTTCTGCTGTTTCCTACCCACAGCCTTTACAGCAACTTTCTGTGTATTATTGCACTAAAAGTCAGGTTTTTAAATTGTTTTTCCAACTAACTTGTTCAGCCTTTTTTGTAACTTAACACAATCAAATGTGTATTAAGACTTGTCTTAGACACTAACTTATGCAGTCATCACGTGCAACTCCATATGGTCACTAACTTACAAGCAGCTTCATATGGTCACTAACTTAACAAGCAGCTTCATATGGTCACTAACTTACAAGCAGCTTCATATGGTGACTAACTTACAAGCAGCTTCATATGGTGACTAACTTACAAGCAGCTTCATATGGTCACTAACTTACAAGCAGCTTCATATGGTCACTAACTTACAAGCAGCTTCATATGGTCACTAACTTACAAGCAGCTTCATATGGTCACTAACTTACAAGCAGCTTCATATGGTCACTAACTTACAAGCAGCTTCATATGGTCACTAACTTACAAGCAGCTTCATATGGTCACTAACTTCTGCAGATAGTGATCAACATGAAGCTCAGGAAAGGTGTGTTTCTGAGACGCACTCGTGTCTCCCCTCTCTCTGTGCATCCAGCAGCCCCCCCCCCCCTCCCTCCGGGTCAGACCTGTCTCAGATGCTCCAGGCTGGGCACGGAGCCTCCACTGAACCTCCAGATGTGCAAACGTTGACACAGGAAACGCATTCCGGGTTCATCCCTGCGGATTTAATTTGGACGCAACAAACACCGGGAAGGAAGCGCTTCAGCACCGGGACTCTGACAGCTCCGGGGTCTCCATTACGCACGGTTTGAAGGGTCTCCACGGCGCGTTCTCCTGCCCCAAAACACACCCCTTCTGAGAGTAAATCCTCCGTGATGTGGAGCGGGGATTTGGGTCTGTTCCCCCCGCCTGTGAGCTCTCTATCTCCGGTTAAAGCGACACAAAGCTCCGGTGCTCCTCTCCTCCGCTGCTCCGTGACTTTGTGCAGAAACACAGCCCAGATACAGCGAGGAGAGGAGGGGGGGGGAGAGGGGGGAAACCCGGGGAGGAGTGCATGGAAACACTGGACCGGAGTGGAGCTACCAGCATGCTTCACATCAGAAGCACCTTTCCACACAAGGCACTTCAAAGTGCTTTGCAAAGTGTTGCTTTTGGCGATGAGGTCAGAGGAGAAAGTGTCGTGCACTTTTCAATAACCATTATAAAAAAGTCGTTTTTAGACAGAAAAATATGGATTATGATTAAATAACAAAACTGACACACAAACAATGCTGAATCAATTCAAAGGATGCTCTGTAGTGTTCCAGAGGTCACTGGGAGGTCACCATCTATCACTCTCATCAACACCAGATACACACACAATCAGACAGGAGGAGAAGTCCGCTCCACGTCTTCCAGGTTACTCCACTCTCTATAATCAGGGTGGAGTCTCCTGACACACACACACACACACACACACACACACACACACACACACACACACACACACACACACACACACACACACACACACACACACCACACACACACACACCACACACACACACACACAACACACACACACCACACACACACACACACACACACACACACACACACACACACACACACCACACACACACACACACACACACACCACACACACACACACTTTTTGGGGAGTCATGTAATGAGTGTGTGCTGAGGCAGCAGAATGCAGGTAGGAGTTTCTCAGAGATGGCAAAAGGAGCGACTTCTACTTCCTCAAAATGGACAAAATATGCGTGAAATAATTTGTAAAAACTTAAAGTCAGAGGTAGAACCTGTTTTCATGTGATCTGTGTTTCTTTAATCATTTGTAAAAATTAAAATCAATCTGTAAAGACGCCCCTTTGTTTACTTTCAGATCATAGAGACATCACTACGGAACACTCGCGATCCTATTGGCTACCGGTAACACATTGTACATGATATAGGCTAAAGGGGCGGGACATCTCTAAGCAGTTGACCAATCACAACAGAGTGGGCCAGATAAACTCTGAGGAGGTGTTGGATGTGGATAATTCCTGGATTAATACAGATTAGACTCCCCCTCCTCACTTTCTGATAACACACACCTCTCACACACACCTCACACACACACACACACACACACACCTCTAACTCCCCTATATTCCTCCCCACTGACACCGACATCAACGCACCTTCATCACCAAAATAAAAAATTAATATCTGTCCCCATAACACATGAAAGCAGAGAGTGTGTGTGTGTGTGTGTGTGTGTGTGTGTGTGTGTGTGTGAGAGTGTGTTTCCTCCAAATGAGCGTGGGAACATCAGACGGGGTTAGGGACTTCTGTCCAAGGAGGAGACCCTCCAAAATAAAAGCTGTGTTTGAGAAGCATCTGAAAGAGCGTCTCCTGCCCTCAAGACAAAGACCCCCCCTCTTTAATTGCAGTGCAGACCATGAAATATGCTCCAATTAGCCCCAATGAAGTGTGTGTGTGTGTGTGTGTGTGTGTGGGGGGGGGGGGGTAAAGAGGACCACCTGTCCCCTGATCCACACACTTCAGCTGAATATGCAAATCACAGAAAGCATGAAGGGGGAAATATGATGCTATTTATGCAAATGCAGCACAACAGAACACATGATCACATCTCCAACGGTCTTTGAACGCATCACGGATGATAAGAGACCATATGTGTGTTTAGTTTGTTCAAACTGACGACAAATCAATGTGAAAAGGGACAAAAATAGACAATTTTCACAAACACAAAACCTGTAAAACGGCATAATTGACATGTTTCCAATTGTCTTTGAACGCATCATGAGGTGACTGTATCTGTGTTAAGGTTGAATAAAAACTAATCTATGAGAAAGTCGCCCAAAATAGACCATTTACCACAAGCTGTAAAACAGAGATTATCAGATAATCATATTTCCAATGGTCTTTGAACGCATCGTGGGTAAGAATAGACTATCTGTGTTTACTAAGAAACCACTAGACCCAGACCCTAGACCCAGACCCTAGACCCAGACCCAGACCCTAGACCCAGACCCTAGACCCAGACCCTAGACCCAGACCCAGACCCTAGACCCAGACCCTAGACCCAGAACATAGACCCAGACCCTAGACCCAGACCCTAGACCCAGACCCTAGACCCAGACCATAGACCCAGACCCAGACCCAGACCCAGAACATAGACCCAGACCCTAGACCCAGAACATAGACCCAGACCATAGACCCAGACCATAGACCCAGACCCTAGACCATAGACCCAGAACATAGACCCAGACCCTAGACCCAGACACTAGACCCAGACACTAGACCCTAGACCCAAGACCCAGACCCAGACCCTAGACCCAGACCCAGACCCTAGACCCAGAACATAGACCCAGAACATAGACCCAAACCCTAGACCCTAGACCCAAGACCCAACCCTAGACCCAAGACCCAGACCCTAGACCCAGACCCTAGACCCTAGACCCAGAACATAGACCCAGACCCTAGACCCAGACCCTAGACCCAGACCCTAGACCCAGACCCTAGACCCTAGACCCAGAACATAGACCCAGACCCTAGACCCTAGACCCAGACCCTAGACCCTAGACCCTTACAGAACATACAGGTCACATGTCCTGTGTAATCAGAAAGAAGTTGAAAGTGTGTTTTCTGTTCTCTCTGAAGTCGAGAAGCAGCCGTTAGATATTTATTGGATTTTGGCAATTTTTTCAACAGATATTTTATATATTTTTTTAAAAGTCTACCGTTCAGGAAACACAGCGAGGCTGATTCACATTTAGTATTTCATGTTTTTTGCAGAATGTGTGAATTTTATTTATTCCTCTGGTCTTATCTTTATATTAAAGCAGCAGGAGAGTAAAGGTCTCAGGGTCTTATCAGGACCCCCCACCACACACCACACACACACACACACATCTTCCTCCTCGAGAGTTTTTTTCAGCATCAAAGAGCGAAGGGAGCTCCCCACACCCCCCATCTCTCACACACACACACCCCCCCATCTCTCTCACACACACACACCCCTAGAGACGAGGAATATGGGTCAGTTAGCGGAGGAGGGGGGGAGACACACTAGAGATGCACAGCTCATACAAATGCACTAACAGCAAAGGATTCTGGGAATTTATACACACACACCTTTAAGAAGAAGGAACAGCTGATGTCCACATTCCCAAGGGAGGACGTATTGTATGCAAAAAGGAGGACACACACACACACACACACACACACGTAATCCCTGCCCTCAATAGAAACCATATGCTCGGCTGCAGGCGGCGTTAGAGAAAATCCTGTGTCACTGTCAAAATAATTAATAATAATATTAAATATATTTCAATGTAATTAATACAAAATAAAGTAAAATAACAATGTAAATGAATTAATTGAAATTAAAAATATATATAAATAAATAATAATTTTTAGAAGATTAATCAATATCTAGGAAACTTGATCATCTTAAAAAAATGATTATAAATATCTTAAATTATTTTATTTTGTATGCAACTCCATGAAAAAGTACCAAGCAATTAAACAGCCTAATAATCAAGATGTTCTCTTGTTTAGAAAATCACACACACACACACACACCACACACACACACACACACACACACACACACACACACACACACACACACACACACACACACACACACACACCACACACACACACACACACACCACACCACACACACACACACACACACACACACACACACACACACACACTTTTTGGGGAGTCATGTAATGAGTGTGTGCTGAGGCAGCAGAATGCAGGTAGGAGTTTCTCAGAGATGGCAAAAGGAGCGACTTCTACTTCCTCAAAATGGACAAAATATGCGTGAATAATTTGTAAAAACTTAAAGTCAGAGGTAGAAACCTGTTTCATGTGATCTGTGTTTCTTTAATCATTTGTAAAAATTAAAATCAATCTGTAAAGACGCCCCTTTGTTTACTTTCAGATCATAGAGACATCACTACGGAACACTCGCGATCCTATTGGCTACCGGTAACACATTGTACATATAGGCTAAAGGGGCGGGACATCTCTAAGCAGTTGACCAATCACAACAGAGTGGCCAGATAACTCTGAGGAGGTGTTGGATGTGGATAATTCCTGGATTAATACAGATTAGACTCCCCCTCCTCACTTCTGATAACACACACCTCTCACACACACCTCACACACACACACACACACACACCTCTAACTCCCCTATATTCCTCCCCACTGACACCGACATCAAACGCACCTTCATCACCAAAATAAAAAATTAATATCTGTCCCCATAACACATGAAAGCAGAGAGTGTGTGTGTGTGTGTGTGTGTGTGTGTGTGTGTGTGTGTGAGAGTGTGTTTCTCCAAATGAGCGTGGGAACATCAGACGGGGGTTAGGGACTTCTGTCCAAGGAGGAGACCCTCCAAAATAAAAGCTGTGTTTGAGAAGCATCTGAAGAGCGTCTCCTGCCCTCAAGACAAAGACCCCCCTCTTTAATTGCAGTGCAGACCATGAAATATGCTCCAATTAGCCCCAATGAAGTGTGTGTGTGTGTGTGTGTGTGGGGGGGGGGGGGGGTAAAGAGGACCACCTGTCCCCTGATCCACACACACTTCAGCTGAATATGCAAATCACAGAAAGCATGAAGGGGGAAATATGATGCTATTTATGCAAATGCAGCACAACAACACATGATCACATCTCCAACGGTCTTTGAACGCATCACGGATGATAAGAGACCATATGTGTGTTTAGTTTGTTCAAACTGACGACAAATCAATGTGAAAAGGGACAAAAATAGACAATTTTTCACAAACACAAAACCTGTAAAACGGCATAATTGACATGTTTCCAATTGTCTTGAACGCATCATGAGGTGACTGTATCTGTGTTAAGGTTGAATAAAAACTAATCTATGAGAAAGTCGCCCAAAATAGACCATTTACCACAAGCTGTAAACAGAGATTATCAGATAATCATATTTCCATGGTCTTTGAACGCATCGTGGGTAAGAATAGACTATCTGTGTTTACTAAGAAACCACTAGACCCAGACCTAGACCCAGACCCTAGACCCAGACCCAGACCCTAGACCCAGACCCTAGACCCAGACCTAGACCCAGACCCAGACCCTAGACCCAGACCCTAGACCAGAACATAGACCCAGACCCTAGACCCAGACCTAGACCCAGACCCTAGACCCAGACCATAGACCCAGACCCTAGACCCAGACCCAGAACATAGACCCAGACCCTAGACCCAGAACATAGACCCAGACCATAGACCCAGACCATAGACCCAGACCCTAGACCATAGACCCAGAACATAGACCCAGACCCTAGACCCAGACACTAGACCCAGACACTAGACCCTAGACCCAAGACCCAAGACCCAGACCTAGACCCAGACCCAGACCCTAGACCCAGAACATAGACCCAGAACATAGACCCAAACCCTAGACCCTAGACCCAAGACCCAAACCCTAGACCCAAGACCCAGACCCTAGACCCAGACCCTAGACCCTAGACCCTAGACCCAGAACATAGACCCAGACCCTAGACCCAGACCCTAGACCCAGACCCTAGACCCTAGACCCAGAACATAGACCCAGACCCTAGACCCTAGACCCAGACCCTAGACCCTAGACCCTTACAGAACATACAGGTCACATGTCCTGTGTAATCAGAAAGAAGTTGAAAGTGTGTTTTCTGTTCTCTCTGAAGTCGAGAAGCAGCCGTTAGATATTTATTGATTTTGGCAATTTTTTCAACAGATATTTTATATATTTTTTTAAAAGTCTACCGTTCAGGAAACACAGCGAGGCTGATTCACATTTAGTATTTCATGTTTTTTGCAGAATGTGTGAATTTTATTTATTCCTCTGGTCTTATCTTTATATTAAGCAGCAGGAGAGTAAAGGTCTCAGGGTCTTATCAGGACCCCACCACACACACACACACACACACACACACACATCTTCCTCCTCGAGAGTTTTTTTCAGCATCAAAGAGCGAAGGGAGCTCCCCACACCCCCCCATCTCTCACACACACACCCCCCCATCTCTCTCACACACACACACCCCTAGAGACGAGGAATATGGGTCAGTTAGCGGAGGAGGGGGGGAGACACACTAGAGATGCACAGCTCATACAAATGCACTAACAGCAAAGGATTCTGGGAATTTATACACACACACCTTTAAGAAGAAGGAACAGCTGATGTCCACATTCCCAAGGGAGGACGTATTGTATGCAAAAAGGAGGACACACACACACACACACACACGTAATCCTGCCCTCAATAGAAACCATATGCTCGGCTGCAGGCGGCGTTAGAGAAAATCCTGTGTCACTGTCAAAATAATTAATAATAATATTAAATATATTTCAATGTAATTAATACAAATAAAGTAAAATAACAATGTAAATGAATTAATTGAAATATAAAAATATATATAAATAAATAATAATTTTTAGAAGATTAATCAATATCTAGGAAACTTGATCATCTTAAAAAAAGATTATAAATATCTTAAATTATTTTATTTTGTATGCAACTCCATGAAAAAGTACCAAGCAATTAAACAGCCTAATAATCAAGATGTTCTCTTGTTTAGAAAATCACACACACACACACACACACACACACACACACACACACACACACACACCACACACACACACACACACACACACACACACACACACACACACACACACCACACACACACACACACACACACACCACACACACACACACACACACACACACACACACACACACACACTGTTTTTTGTATCACATGGGAACGCTTTGCTGTCAAATCTGTAAGAGGAGAAAATATCTGAGGGGGGGAAATGTCAAACAGGAAGTGTGTTCTGAGAACATGACAACACACAATAAACACACACACATGTATGTATACACACACACGAGAAGATACAAGAACACACACGAGCCCCGAGAGACATCGTTAGAGAGGTTTCAATTATTCAGAGGCTCTGAAGAGTCCCCAGAGTGTGTTGTGTTTTCTATATTATACATTAGTAATGTGTGTGTGGCCTACTTAATTCATTCATTCAGAGAAACAGTGAGCACGCAACACCATCATTTAACGTCTGCAGCTGACTCAGACTCATTACATTATATACGTTACAATAAATAAAATAAAGTCTTAAAATGTCTTATTTAGACACACACTCCAAATCCCAGCATTCCTCCAAACACATTCAGCTCTCTGCTGCCACCTGCTGGTGAGAGTTCAGCATTACGTCACTCACTTTATATATTAAGGAATAGTTTTCAGACATTTTAATAACTAACTATAATGTAAAGTAAAAATGTATTTAAAAAGAAAAAATTGTAGAAATGTTTTCAATAATATTACAGAAGTAAGTAGATAGTAAGTGACGTTCTTGAGGTTAAGAATAATAAAATAAACCAAGAAAAATGCAATTAAATATAGCAAAGAAAATAGTATGACAAATTATTATTTTATTTTATTTTACACATTATTATGTACCATTAACTTTCTTATTTATTACACATTTTTTCTACATTTATTTAATTTATAGCACATTTATTCATATTTTAATGTTATTTGTTTGTGGTGCAGTTCCTGTATCCAGCCTGCAGAGGGCGCCAGTGTCCATACAATAACCGCAGTGATTTACTGGGTCAGATTTCTGTCTGAATTGCAAAAAGGCCACAAGTTCAAAACCAGCACACCTGTCACTGACTACATTACCCAGAATGCATTTCACCCACCCAGAGAACAGCGGGATGTGGTGATGATGTAATGTTTTTGTCCAAGAAGAAGATATTACTTTTAGTTTTGTGGTAAAATAGTGGATTTCCAAAGGAGGTTTTGAACTGGTTTTGAATGATTTAAGGGAAAACCAGGTATAGTTCAACAGGTGAACAGAACAGATGAAAACATCCCATAATACTCTTTTTTGGTTTGTGGGATTGTTCTTTAAAAACCGGGTTAAAACAGAAGCTATCATTAAAACAAACAACGTTAAACATGAAGAGCGGCTGTAATGAGAGGCTGCAGAAACTGAGTCATATGTGACTGAGATATAATATAAATACACACACACACACACACACACACACACACACACACACACACACACACACACACACACACACACACCACACACACACACACACACACACACACACACACACACACCACACACACACACAAGAGGCCACAGGGATAAATGCAAATTCAGGGAGACAGAGACAGAATCACACTGACAGCCGTGAGCCAAACACACACTCTGAAACACACACACACACACAAATGAAAGGGCAAAATGTTTGCACACACACATTTAATATTTGGAGTAGAGACTAGTTGATTTAAAGTTGACTTCACTTGCTAGTCTGCACAAGAAAAACTAGAAATGATGATGATTACGCTAAGTATAGTTTCTTATATTGAAATGAGACTTTCTGCCCAGTTCCTGGTGGCTTGAGATGTCTGACGTCCCTCTGGGAGGACTCTGTCAGGGAGACGCTGAGACGCTGATGGGGTTATTAATCCCAGAGTCTCTTCTGAGGAGTGTGTGTGATCCTGTGCAGAGGGTTGTGTGTGTGTGATCCTGTGCAGAGGGTTGTGTGTGTGAGATCTGGATGCAGGTGTGGGTTAGGTGTGTGTGTGTGTGTGTGCGCTTGTGTGAGTGTGTGTGAGTGGAGTGTGAGTGTGAGTGTGTGTTGTGTGTGTGTGTGTGTGTGTGTGTGTGTGCAGCTGCAGGATGAAGACACTGACGGAGGAACAATGGCTGAACGTTGAAATTTAAAATAGTCCCTTAACTTCCTGCTCTCTTGTTGGGCAGGACAGCCGTGATGTCACTTCCTGTTGATTTCATGATTGTATAAACCTGACCTCCTGTGTGTGTGGAGCAGATGCTCCGAGAGCCTGAAGGCCTCGCAGATTCATCTTTAATCACAGCCTCATTTAGGACACAAGGAAACCTGCGTGTTCATTCACTCACACAAGTATTCATGTCCTTGTTTCCTCCTTTACGCCTCTCTCCTTGTTTCCTCCTTTACGCCTCCTCTCCTTGTTTCCTCCTTTACGCCTCCTCTCCTTGTTTCCTCTTTGTGACCTTCTGTCATTGACTCCTCTTCCAATATCCTTTCAACCTGTCCTTGATTCCTCCTCCTGTCCTCTCCTCTCCTTGCCTTCTCTCCTTGTCTCCTTGCCTTCTCTCCTCTCTCCTTGCCTCCTCTCCTTGTCTCCTCCCTCCTCTCCTTGCCTTCTCTCCTTCCTCCTCTCCTTGCTTCTCTCCTTCCTTCTCTCCTTGTCTCCTCCCTCCTCTCCTTGCCTTGTCTCCTCCCTCCTCTCCTTGCCTTCTCCTTCCTCCTCTCCTTCCTCCTCTCCTTGCCTTCTCTCCTTGCCTCCTCTCCTTGTCTCCTCCCTTCTCTCCTCCCCCTCAAACTGTCCTTTGTGATGAATCTCCAGAGGAACTCCCACTGACTCAGAGTCTCTGAGTTACAGACGATGAAAGAGGCTTTTATTGTGGCGGGGAAACAGCTGATGTGAGGAAGATGAGGAGGAGGAAGAGGATTAGTTGAGAATTAGGGACAAGGAGAGGAAAAAGGAAATCAGGCGAAGGAAAGGAAAACTCATCCATAAACAACAACAACCACAACAAAGCATTCTGGGAGAAAGATATCTGAGCCCGAATTCCTTCAAAATAAAAGAGGGACCAACTGCAGGCTGTAATAATTGAATGGTATATTTTTGTATTTATTTTTCCGTGAGAGGGTCTTTGTGAGCGTGCTCTGTTTTCCATCAGTGACCTTTGACCCCTCCCACAGAGCCTATTGAGTCTCAAACAGAGGCTTCTTTATTCTCTGAATGTCTGACGGGTATTTAGAGACTCTGAGCTCTGAGGAAATATCTGTCTCACTGTCTCCTTTCATCACAGAAGCTCAGTCAGAAGCTCAGTCAGAAGCTCAGTCAGAAGCTCAGCCAGAAGCTCAGCCAGAAGCTCAGCCAGAAGCTCAGTCAGAAGCTCAGTCAGAAGCTCAGCCAGAAGCTCAGCAGAGCTCAGTCAGAAGCTCAGTCGAAGCTCAGCCAGAAGCTCAGAAGCTCAGCCAGAAGCTCAGTCAGAAGCTCAGTCAGAAGCTCAGCCAGAAGCTCAGTCAGAAGCTCAGCCAGAAGCTCAGCCAGAAGCTCAGTCAGAAGCTCAGTCAGAAGCTCAGTCAGAAGCTCAGTCAGGAAGCTCAGTCAGAAGCTCAGAAGCTCAGTCAGAAGCTCAGTCAGAAGCTCAGTCAGAAGCTCAGTCAGAAGCTCAGTCAGAAGCTCAGTCAGAAGCTCAGTCAGAAGCTCAGCCAGAAGCTCAGTCAGAAGCTCAGTCAGAAGCTCAGTCAGAAGCTCAGCCAGAAGCTCAGTCAGAAGCTCAGCCAGAAGCTCAGTCAGAAGCTCAGTCAGAAGCTCAGTCAGAAGCTCAGTCAGAAGCTCAGTCAGAAGCTCAGCCAGAAGCTCAGCCAGAAGCTCAGCCAGAAGCTCAGCCAGAAGCTCAGCCAGAAGCTCAGTCAGAAGCTCAGCCAGAAGCTCAGTCAGAAGCTCAGAAGCTCAGTCAGAAGCTCAGCCAGAAGCTCAGAAGCTCAGTCAGAAGCTCAGTCAGAAGCTCAGTCAGAAGCTCAGCCACAAGCTCAGAAGCTCAGTCAGAAGCTCAGTCAGAAGTCAGAAGCTCAGCCAGAAGCTCAGCCAGAAGTCAGAAGCTCAGTCAGAAGTCAGCCAGAAGTCAAAAGCTCAGTCAGAAGCTCGTCAGAAGCTCAGTCAGAAGTCAGCCAGAAGTCAAAGCTCAGTCAGAAGCTCAGTCAGAAGCTCAGTCAGAAGCTCAGTCAGAAGCTCAGTCAGAAGCTCAGCCAGAAGCTCAGTCAGAAGCTCAGTCAGAAGCTCAGTCAGAAGTAAGAAGCTCAGTCAGAAGCTCAGTCAGAAGCTCAGTCAGAAGTCAGAAGCTCAGTCAGAAGTAAGAAGCTCAGTCAGAAGCTCAGTCAGAAGTCAGAAGCTCAGTCAGAAGCTCAGTCAGAAGTAAGAAGCTCAGTCAGAAGCTCAGTCAGAAGCTCAGTCAGAAGTCAGTCAGAAGTCAGAAGTCAGAAGCTCAGTCAGAAGCTCAGTCAGAAGCCAGAAGCTCAGTCAGAAGCTCAGTCAGAAGTCAGAAGTCAGCCAGAAGCTCAGTCAGAAGTCAGAAGCTCAGTCAGAAGCTCAGAAGTCAGAAGTCAGTCAGAAGTCAGAAGTCAGTCAGAAGTCAGCCAGAAGTCAGTCAGAAGTCAGAAGTCAGAAGCCAGAAGTCAGAAGCTCAGTCAGAAGCTCAGTCAGAAGCTCAGTCAGAAGCTCAGTCAGAAGCTCAGTCAGAAGCTCAGCCAGAAGCTCAGCCAGAAGTCAGTCAGAAGTCAGAAGTCAGCCAGAAGTCAGAAGCTCAGTCAGAAGCTCAGTCAGAAGCTCAGTCAGAAGCTCAGCCAGAAGCTCAGTCAGAAGTCAGTCAGAAGTCAGAAGTCAGCCAGAAGTCAGAAGTCAGCCAGAAGTCAGAAGCTCAGTCAGAAGCTCAGTCAGAAGCTCAGTCAGAAGCTCAGCCAGAAGCTCAGTCAGAAGTCAGTCAGAAGTCAGAAGTCAGCCAGAAGTCAGAAGTCAGCCAGAGTCAGAAGTCAGTCAGAAGTCAGAAGTCAGCCAGAAGTCAGAAGTCAGCCAGAAGTCAGAAGCTCAGTCAGAAGTCAGAAGCTCAGTCAGAAGTCAGAAGTCAGTCAGAAGTCAGAAGTCAGTCAGAAGTCAGAAGTCAGCCAGAAGTCAGAAGTCAGCCAGAAGTCAGAAGTCAGTCAGAAGTCAGAAGCTCAGTCAGAAGTCAGAAGTCAGTCAGAAGTCAGTCAGAAGTCAGTCAGAAGTCAGAAGTCAGTCAGAAGTCAGTCAGAAGTCAGAAGCTCAGTCAGAAGTCAGAAGTCAGAAGTCAGTCAGAAGTCAGAAGTCAGAAGCTCAGTCAGAAGTCAGAAGTCAGAAGTCAGTCAGAAGTCAGAAGCTCAGTCAGAAGCCAGAAGTCAGAAGTCAGTCAGAAGTCAGAAGTCAGAAGCTCAGTCAGAAGTCAGAAGTCAGAAGCTCAGTCAGAAGTCAGAAGTCAGAAGTCAGTCAGAAGCCAGAAGTCAGAAGTCAGTCAGAAGTCAGTCAGAAGTCAGTCAGAAGTCAGAAGCTCAGTCAGAAGTCAGAAGTCAGTCAGAAGTCAGAAGTCAGAAGCTCAGTCAGAAGCCAGAAGTCAGAAGCTCAGTCAGAAGTCAGAAGCTCAGTCAGAAGTCAGAAGTCAGTCAGAAGTCAGAAGCTCAGTCAGAAGCTCAGTCAGAAGTCAGTCAGAAGTCAGAAGTCAGCCAGAAGTCAGAAGTCAGCCAGAAGTCAGAAGCTCAGTCAGAAGCTCAGTCAGAAGCTCAGTCAGAAGCTCAGCCAGAAGCTCAGTCAGAAGTCAGTCAGAAGTCAGAAGTCAGCCAGAAGTCAGAAGTCAGCCAGAAGTCAGAAGTCAGTCAGAAGTCAGAAGCTCAGTCAGAAGTCAGAAGTCAGTCAGAAGTCAGTCAGAAGTCAGTCAGAAGTCAGAAGTCAGTCAGAAGTCAGTCAGAAGTCAGAAGCTCAGTCAGAAGTCAGAAGTCAGAAGTCAGTCAGAAGTCAGAAGTCAGAAGCTCAGTCAGAAGTCAGAAGTCAGAAGTCAGTCAGAAGTCAGAAGCTCAGTCAGAAGCCAGAAGTCAGAAGTCAGTCAGAAGTCAGAAGTCAGAAGCTCAGTCAGAAGTCAGAAGTCAGAAGCTCAGTCAGAAGTCAGAAGTCAGAAGTCAGTCAGAAGCCAGAAGTCAGAAGTCAGTCAGAAGTCAGTCAGAAGTCAGTCAGAAGTCAGAAGCTCAGTCAGAAGTCAGAAGTCAGAAGTCAGCCAGAAGTCAGAAGCTCAGTCAGAAGTCAGAAGTCAGAAGTCAGAAGTCAGCCAGAAGTCAGAAGTCAGTCAGAAGTCAGAAGTCAGTCAGAAGTCAGTCAGAAGTCAGTCAGAAGTCAGTCAGAAGTCAGAAGTCAGTCAGAAGTCAGTCAGAAGTCAGAAGCTCAGGAACATGACAGGAAAATACAGAGAAATGTGAGAAAAAGCTGAACTGATGGAGAGATCCAGAACAATGTGAGATAAATACAGAGAACGGTCAGAACCCTGAACACATCACTGCACTGAATGCATCGTTTAGGAGGCTGTGGCTCAGTGGATAGTGTGATGGACTTTGAATCAGGGGATAGCAGGTTCGAGTCCCACTGCAGTCAGCATATGGTTGTGTCCCTGAGACACTTCACCCTAAGGTGCTCCTGTGGGGTCCGTACTGAATGTGAGTTAGTCGCTTTGGGTAACAGCGTCTAACAGTGTGTGTGTGTGTGTGGTGTGTGTTTGTGTGTTGTGTGTGTGTGTGTGTGTGTGTGTGTGTGGGATGTAACCAGAGTGCACTTTGTACAAAGGAAATAACCGTTGAAATCATATTTTAGGGACAATTCCAGTTTGATTGATTTTCTCTATTGGTTGATCAGTGAGAGATATGAGATGTTATTCAGACTCAGGGTCCGTCTGTAGAGATTCATCACAGAGGACAGTTTTGAGGGGGGAGAGGAGGAAGTGAAGAGAGGTGATAAGGAGATGAGATGAGGAGAGAATGGAAAGAAGACAGGTAGAGAAGGAGGTGAGGAAACAAGGAGAGGAGACACTTGTTGATGTTTATTGATCAGCTGGTCTGTGTTCCATATGTAATGAATAATAACTTGTTAGACCATTGGCACTGAAAGCTACAGAATCTCAGCAGACCCTGCTCCCTCCGTGTGAACACCCTGATCTACACCTGGAGACACACATGTTTAAAGCTTAGTCTGTATATCAGGGTTATATAGTTAGTACATATATTCAATAACTACAGATTGCATTTAACAGTTTTACACATTTTTATTTTAACTTCTTATGTTTATTTAAATATGTTTTTATTTCCATTTTATTGCAGATCCTACTTGTGTATTCTTTTGTGTATTTTTGTGTATTCTTGTGTGTATTCTTTTGTGTATTCTTTGTGTATTCTTGTGTGTATTCTTGTGTGTATTCTTGTGTGTATTCTTGTGTGTATTCTTTGTGTATTCTTGTGTGTATTCTTTTGTGTATTATTTTGTGTATTATTTTGTGTATTCTTTTGTGTATTCTTGTGTGTATTCTTGTGTGTATTCTGTGTGCTTGTGTGTATTCTTTTGTGTATTCTTTGTGTATTCTTGTGTGTATTCTTTTGTGTATTATTTTGTGTATTCTTTTGTGTATTTTTTGTGTATTCTTGTGTGTATTCTTGTGGTATCTTGTGTGTATTCTTTTGTGTATTCTTTGTGTATTCTTGTGTGTATTCTTTAGTGTATTCTTTGTGTATTCTTTTTTTTTGTGTATTTTGTGTATTCTTTTGTGTATTCTTGTGTGTATTCTTGTGTGTATTCTTGTGTGTATTCTTTTGTGTATTCTTGTGTGTATTCTGTGTGCCTGTGTGTATTCTTGTGTGTATTCTTGTGTGTATTCAATTTCTTTTATTGGCTATTTTTGTATGAACTTCCTGATATTTACATATTTGTATTATATTTCATTAGTTTGATTTCTGCACTCCTTTCCTTTATACTTCCTATGTTCACATATTACACTTTATTTACATTTATAAATATCAGGATTTAGGGAAAATAATCTCCCCTGAATCCTAGAGAAAAGCCTTCTGTTGGGTTCCTCTCCCCCTCTCCTTCCTCCTCTCCTCCTCTCCTCCTCTCCTCCTCTCCTCTCCTCCTCTCCTCTCCTCTCCTCTCTCTCCTCTCTCCTCTCCTCTCCTCTCCTCTCCTCTCCTCTCCTCTCCTCATCTCCTCTTCTCATGTCCTTGTTTGATTCCTCCTCCATTACTCTCCTCTCTCTGTCTCCTCTTTCTGTGGTTTCATAATTACCCACAATGCAATGGCACGCCTCCACTGCACTTAAGGCTGAGTGGCGCTTCAGCTCGTAGTGATGGAGGACATGAAGGAGAGCGAACAAAAGCTTCAGAGAGGCGAGTCGTGACGCGTTATGTAACACACCACCAAACAGCTGTTATAACTGGACCTTATGTAACATGGCAATAATGCTTTGTAGGGGAATTACAATGAAATACAATGATTTATTTCAGATATATACACAAGCATGACCTTTTGTATTTATTTTAATATAGATTTATTTGATTATTTATTTAGCATTTATTTTGTATTTATTTAGCATTTATTTTGTATTTATTTGTATTTATTTTGTATTTATTTTGTATTTATTTGTATTTATCACTACAGGTTGTTTCAGCTTTGCTTCACGTGTTCTCCCTGAATGATCTGAAACCTGAGAACGGGCATTATGTGGGCAATACTATACACACACACACACAACCCAGATACACACACACACACACACACACACACACACACACACACACACACACACACTACTGAGGCTAAGTGAGTCACGTGGTGCGTTCAAGGCCTCGCAGAATAAGACAAAAGGAAAACAAACGTTGGTGTTTCTGAGGGATTACTGTCCTACACCTGTGTGTGTGTGTGTGTGTGTGTGTGTGTGTGTGTGTGTGTGTGTCCTGACTCTGACCTACTTCCTGCAGAAACCTGGTCCACCTTCTCTTTGTTTCCTCGCTGCAGGAAACACGTCACACTTTATTTAAACAAACTGTGAGTTACACACTTAACGAACTACAGAAAGAGGGTCAGAAAACTACAAAAACAGAGTGCATGCTGGGGACTTCAATCAGGATTATGCTTGATAACTAAATATTGACGTTTTTTTCTGATGATATCTCTGCAGAATTAGGAATGCATGACTGGCGTATGGTTGGAGGATATGATGGGATAGTTTGAGGGGAAATAAGAGATTTTAGACACAAAAAATAGCATATTTGGCATTAAAAAAGTAACATATTTCTTGTTTTTTCCCCGATATCTCTGCAGAATCTGGACTTAAGTCAATGGAGTTTGACAAAACATGGAATTGAGTTAGTGTGGTTTGGTCTAAGAGAGGTTTTATGGAAGAATGTGTGAAGAAATAACAGATTTGGGACAAAAAAATTGAATCTAAAAAGGTCAATATTGCAGTTTTATTAGCGATATCTCTGCAGAATTTGGGCTGCAGTGAGTGCTTGGTGTGAGGGGTCAATGCAGAGGGTCTTTGCTCCGAGGGGCATTTACCCCTTTAGTGCGTGGGAATCCTGTGTTTTGGGTGTGAATGGCCGCAGAGAGCATCAGCAGCGACACCATCTCTCTCTCTCTGAGTCACTGAGCTGCTGCGGAGAATAAAGACTCACATCTGGACTCGTTACAAACTCTCTGAGTCCTTATGTAACTCACTCGTATCACACGCTATCTGGACAAACATCTATTTCTCATTTGTGAGTTTAAAATCGATCATTTCTCCTCAGATTATTCTGTAAATCTCCTGAAACCACTTTTACTGAATTATAGATTTATGATAAAACTCAACAAATTCTGCTCGGATATCACAAAGAAACTGCTTTATTTCTCTCTTTAAACGCAATATGTCCTATTTTAGCCTCTACAATTCATATTTCAGCCTCTACAACTCTCTATTTCAGCCTCTACAACTCTCTATTTCAGTCTCTACAATTCTCTATTTCAGTCTCTACAACTCTCTATTCAGCCTCTACAATTCTCTATTTCAGTCTTTACAACTCTCTATTTCAGCCTCTACAATTCTCTATTTCAGCTCTCTATAACTCTCTATTTCAGCCTCTACAATTCTCTATTTCAGCCTCTACAACTCTCTATTTCAGCCTCTACAATTCTCTATTTCAGCCTCTACAACTCTCTATTTCAGCCTCTACAACTCTCTATTTCAGCCTCTACAACTCTCTATTTCAGCCTCTATAATTCTCTATTTCAGCCTCTCTACAACTCTCTATTTCAGCCTCTATAATTCTCTATTTCAGCCTCTATAATTCTCTATTTCAGCCTCTCTACAACTCTCTATTTCAGCCTCTATAATTCTCTATTTCAGCCTCTCTACAACTCTCTTTCAGCCTCTATAATTCTCTATTTCAGCCTCTCTACAACTCTCTATTTCAGCCTCTATAATTCTCTATTTCAGCCTCTCTACAACTCTCTATTTCAGCCTCTATAATTCTCTATTTCAGCCTCTACAACTCTCTATTTCAGCCTCTATAATTCTCTATTTCAGCCTCTACAACTCTCTATTTCAGCCTCTATAATTCTCTATTTCAGCCTCTATAATTCTCTATTTCAGCCTCTCTACAACTCTCTATTTCAGCCTCTATAATTCTCTATTTCAGCCTCATAATTCTCTATTTCAGCCTCTCTACAACTCTCTATTTCAGCCTCTATTTCAGCCTCTCTACAACTCTCTATTTCAGCCTCTATAATTCTCTATTTCAGCCTCTACAACTCTCTATTTCAGCCTCTACAACTTCTATTTCAGCCTCTCTACAACTCTCTATAACTCTCTATTTCAGCCTCTATAACTCTCTATTTCAGCCTCTCTACAACTCTCTATTTCAGTCTCTATAACTCTCTATTTCAGCCTCTACAACTCTCTATTTCAGTCTCTATAACTCTCTATAACTCTCTATTTCAGCCTCTCTACAACTCTCTATTTCAGTCTCTATAACTCTCTATTTCAGCCTCTATAATTCTCTATTTCAGTCTCTATAACTCTATTTCAGCCTCTCTTTCAGCCTCTACAACTCTCTATTTCAGCCTCTATAACTCTCTATTTCAGCCTCTCTACAACTCTCTATTTCAGTCTCTATAACTCTCTATTTCAGTCTCTATTTCAGCCTCTACAACTCTCTATTTCAGCCTCTACAATTCCTCTACAACTCTCTATTTCAGCCTCTCTATAACTCTCTATTTCAGCCTCTACAACTCTCTATTTCAGTCTCTATAACTCTCTATTTCAGTCTCTACAACTCTCTATTTCAGCCTCTCTATAACTCTCTATTTCAGTCTCTATAACTCTCTATTTCATCCTCTATAACTCTCTATTTCAGCCTCTCTACAACTCTCTATTTCAGTCTCTATAACTCTCTATTTCAGCCTCTCTAACTCTCTATTTCAGCCTCTATAACTCTCTATTTCAGCCTCTCTATAACTCTCTATTTCAGTCTCTACAACTCTCTATTTCAGCCTCTACAACTCTCTATTTCAGTCTCTACAACTCTCTATTTCAGCCTCTCTACAACTCTCTATTTCATCCTCTATAACTCTCTATTTCAGCCTCTATAACTCTCTATTTCAGCCTCTCTATAACTCTCTATTTCAGTCTCTACAACTCTCTATTTCAGCCTCTACAACTCTCTATTTCAGTCTCTACAACTCTCTATTTCAGCCTCTCTACACTCTCTATTTCAGTCTCTACAACTCTCTATTTCAGCCTCTCTACAACTCTCTATTTCAGCCTCTCTATAACTCTCTATTTCAGTCTCTACAACTCTCTATTTCAGCCTCTATAACTCTCTATTTCAGTCTCTACAACTCTCTATTTCAGCCTCTACAACTCTCTATTTCAGTCTCTACAACTCTCTATTTCAGCCTCTCTACAACTCTCTATTTCAGCCTCTATAACTCTCTATTTCAGCCTCTCTACAACTCTCTATTTCAGCCTCTATAACTCTCTATTTCAGCCTCTTAATTCTCTATTTCAGCCTCTATAACTCTCTGTTTCAGCCTCTACAACTCTCTATTTCAGTCTCTATAACTCTCTATTTCAGCCTCTCTACAACTCTCTATTTCAGCCTCTCTATAACTCTCTATTTCAGCCTCTACAACTCTCTATTTCAGCCTCTATAACTCTCTATTTCAGTCTCTACAACTCTCTATTTCAGCCTCTACAACTCTCTATTTCAGTCTCTACAACTCTCTATTTCAGTCTTTACAACTCTCTATTTCAGCCTCTCTACAACTCTCTATTTCAGCCTCTATAACTCTCTATTTCAGCCTCTATAATTCTCTATTTCAGCCTCTATAACTCTCTGTTTCAGCCTCTACAACTCTCTATTTCAGTCTCTATAACTCTCTATTTCAGCCTCTCTACAACTCTCTATTTCAGCCTCTCTATAACTCTCTATTTCAGCCTCTACAACTCTCTATTTCAGCCTCTACAACTCTCTATTTCAGCCTCTATAACTCTCTATTTCAGCCTCTATAATTCTCTATTTCAGCCTCTATAACTCCCTCTACAACTCTCTATTTCAGCCTCTATAATTCTCTATTTCAGCCTCTATAACCCTCTACAACTCTCTATTTCAGCCTCTATAATTCTCTATTTCAGCCTCTACAACTCTCTATTTCAGCCTCTACAACTCTCTATTTCAGTCTCTACAACTCTCTATTTCAGCCTCTATAACTCTCTATTTCAGCCTCTACAATTCTCTATTTCAGCCTCTATAACTCCCTCTACAACTCTCTATTTCAGCCTCTATAACTCTCTATTTCAGCCTCTCTATTTCAGCCTCTATAATTCTCTATTTCAGCCTCTATAACTCTCTATTTCAGCCTCTACAACTCTCTATTTCAGCCTCTCTATAACTCTCTATTTCAGCCTCTATAACTCTCTATTTCAGCCTCTCTACAATTCTCTATTTCAGTCTCTATAATTCAGCCTCTATAATTCTCTATTTCAGCCTCTATAACTCTCTATTTCAGCCTCTCTATAATTCTCTATTTCAGCCTCTACAATTCTCTATTTCAGCCTCTATAACTCTCTATTTCAGCCTCTCTATAATTCTCTATTTCAGCCTCTACAATTCTCTATTTCAGCCTCTATAACTCTTTCAGCCTCTCTACAATTCTCTATTTCAGTCTCTACAATTCTCTATTTCAGCCTCTATAATTCTCTATTTCAGCCTCTACAACTCTCTATTTCAGCCTCTACAACTCTCTATTTCAGCCTCTACAACTCTCTATTTCAGCCTCTATAATTCTCTATTTCAGCCTCTACAACTCTCTATTTCAGCCTCTATAATTCTCTATTTCAGCCTCTACAACTCTCTATTTCAGCCTCTATAATTCTCTATTTCAGCCTCTACAATTCACTATTTCAGCCTCTCTACAACTCTCTATTTCAGCCTCTATAATTCTCTATTTCAGCCTCTCTACAACTCTCTATTTCAGCCTCTATAACTCTCTATTTCAGCCTCTCCAACTCTCTATTTCAGTCTCTATTTCAGCCTCTACAACTCTCTATTTCAGCCTCTACAATTCCCTCTACAACTCTCTATTTCAGCCTCTCTATAACTCTCTATTTCAGCCTCTACAACTCTCTATTTCAGTCTCTATAACTCTCTATTTCAGTCTCTACAACTCTCTATTTCAGCCTCTCTATAACTCTCTATTTCAGTCTCTATAACTCTCTATTTCATCCTCTATAACTCTCTATTTCAGCCTCTCTACAACTCTCTATTTCAGTCTCTATAACTCTCTATTTCAGCCTCTCTATAACTCTCTATTTCAGCCTCTATAACTCTCTATTTCAGCCTCTCTATAACTCTCTATTTCAGCCTCTACAACTCTCTATTTCAGTCTCTATAACTCTCTATTTCAGCCTCTCTATAACTCTCTATTTCAGCCTCTACAACTCTCTATTTCAGTCTCTACAACTCTCTATTTCAGCCTCTCTACAACTCTCTATTTCATCCTCTATAACTCTCAATTTCAGCCTCTATAACTCTCTATTTCAGCCTCTCTATAACTCTCTATTTCAGTCTCTACAACTCTCTATTTCAGCCTCTACAACTCTCTATTTCAGTCTCTACAACTCTCTATTTCAGCCTCTCTACAACTCTCTATTTCAGTCTCTACAACTCTCTATTTCAGCCTCTCTACAACTCTCTATTTCAGCCTCTCTATAACTCTCTATTTCAGTCTCTACAACTCTCTATTTCAGCCTCTATAACTCTCTATTTCAGTCTCTACAACTCTCTATTTCAGCCTCGACAACTCTCTATTTCAGTCTCTACAACTCTCTATTTCAGCCTCTCTACAACTCTCTATTTCAGCCTCTATAACTCTCTATTTCAGCCTCTCTACAACTCTCTATTTCAGCCTCTATAACTCTCTATTTCAGCCTCTCTACAACTCTCTATTTCAGCCTCTACAACTCTCTATTTCATCCTCTATAACTCTCTATTTCAGCCTCTATAACTCTCTATTTCAGCCTCTCTATAACTCTCTATTTCAGTCTCTACAACTCTCTATTTCAGCCTCTCTACAACTCTCTATTTCAGCCTCTCTATAACTCTCTATTTCAGCCTCTACAACTCTCTATTTCAGCCTCTACAACTCTCTATTTCAGCCTCTATAACTCTCTATTTCAGCCTCTATAATTCTCTATTTCAGCCTCTATAACTCCTCTACAACTCTCTATTTCAGCCTCTATAATTCTCTATTTCAGCCTCTATAACTCCCTCTACAACTCTCTATTTCAGCCTCTATAATTCTCTATTTCAGCCTCTACAACTCTCTATTTCAGCCTCTACAACTCCTCTACAATTCTCTATTTCAGCCTCTATAACTCCCTCTACAACTCTCTATTTCAGCCTCTATAACTCTATTTCAGCCTCTATAATTCTCTATTTCAGCCTCTATAACTCTCTATTTCAGCCTCTAAACTCTCTATTTCAGCCTCTCTATAACTCTCTATTTCAGCCTCTATAACTCTCTATTTCAGCCTCTCTACAATTCTCTATTTCAGTCTCTATAATTCAGCCTCTATAATTCTCTATTTCAGCCTCTATAACTCTCTATTTCAGCCTCTCTATAATTCTCTATTTCAGCCTCTACAATTCTCTATTTCAGCCTCTATAACTCTCTATTTCAGCCTCTCTATAATTCTCTATTTCAGCCTCTACAATTCTCTATTTCAGCCTCTATAACTCTCTATTTCAGCCTCTATAACTCTATTTCAGCCTCTCTACAATTCTCTATTTCAGTCTCTACAATTCTCTATTTCAGCCTCTATAATTCTCTATTTCAGCCTCTACAACTCTCTATTTCAGCCTCTATAACTCTCTATTTCAGCCTCTATAACTCTCTATTTCAGCCTCTACAACTCTCTATTTCAGCCTCTACAACTCTCTATTTCAGCCTCTACAACTCTCTATTTCAGCCTCTACAACTCTCTATTTCAGCCTCTACAACTCTCTATTTCAGCCTCTATAATTCTCTATTTCAGCCTCTACAACTCTCTATTTCAGCCTCTATAATTCTCTATTTCAGCCTCTACAACTCTCTATTTCAGCCTCTATAATTCTCTATTTCAGCCTCTACAATTCACTATTTCAGCCTCTCTACAACTCTCTATTTCAGCCTCTATAATTCTCTATTTCAGCCTCTCTACAACTCTCTATTTCAGCCTCTATAACGCTCTATTTCAGCCTCTACAATTCACTATTTCAGCCTCTCTACAACTCTCTATTTCAGCCTCTATAACTCTCTATTTCAGCCTCTCTATAATTCTCTATTTCAGCCTCTATAACTCTCTATTTCAGCCTCTATAACTCTCTATTTCAGCCTCTATAACTCTCTATTTCAGCCTCTCTACAACTCTCTATTTCAGCCTCTATAACTCTCTATTTCAGCCTCTCTATAATTCTCTATTTCAGCCTCTATAACTCTCTATTTCAGCCTCTATAACTCTCTATTTCAGCCTCTATAATTCTCTATTTCAGCCTCTATAACTCTCTATTTCAGCCTCTCTACAATTCAAATTACAACAGTGAGTAAAAACCATAAATGAGTTCAATCATGTTTTTATTTACCCAGCGACTGCAAGAAAGAAAGAAAGAATGATTTGTTGCTTTTCTCAGTTTCTTTGGAGCACAGCTAAATAACAATCACAGGGTTAGACATTTTATCACAACTTAATGCAAAAAAAGTGACATTTCATACTTTTAATCAATGCCAATGTTGATCTAATAAAGTCAACGTGTATTTTTAGCAGCGTGACATTTCCTCTGAAGTGAAACGCCTTCAGATCCTGTGAGAAATGGACCTTTAAAAGCTGTGCAGAGTTTCAGGCGTGTTTGTAACCTCTTGTTTGGGTGGGGATAAAGCAGCACACACACAAATGCATTGATACACAAACAGGATGTGTGTGTGTGTGTGCAGATCTCACTGATCAGTCAATTCAATAAAAGACGCTAACAGAAACACCCCCTCCACGCTGAGACGACCTCCCGGCCACTGAGGGTTTGTCAAACCAGCATCTTATTTAACTCAAACTAACATGTGTGTGCTTTACGTACGTGCGTACAGTCAATCAGTGCATAGGCTTCATGTCACAGGATCTTAGCAAACTTTCTAAGTATTTACTGACAAACACACATGAATGTTTAGTTATATATTGAAACAGCTGGGTGATGATACATGTGAAGATATAAGTCAATGAATCAATACTGAGTGGTGTGTTCTTTACAAACGCACGCTCAGACTCAGTTAGTCAGAGAGTCTTAGTTTATAAAGATACGGTTGTGCCAAGTCCCTCCAGAGACACAGTTAGTTCAATCACGTCCAAAAGTCCGTTTTAAGACAACGTGTACTACCACTTTTAAAAAAAAACAGAGTGCATGCTGGGACTTCAATCAGGATTATCGCTTGATAACTTCCCTTTGAGTTAAATAATAATATTAACAATTGTGCGTTAAAAAAAAGAGAGAAATATTGCAGTTTTCCTTCTGATATCTCTGCAGAATTAGGAATTCATGATTGGTGTTAGGTTGGAGGAGGGTATTATGGGATAGTTTGAGGGGAAATCATAGATTTTAGACATAAAAAAGTGCATATTTTACATTAAAAAAGTTAAATATTTTTTCCCAATATCTCTGCAGAATCTGGCCTTCAATCACGTCCAAAAGTCTGTTTTAAGACAACGTGTACTACTTCCACTTTTCAATCCAACACATTGTACGTGGATGTAAACAAAGCAACAAAAACAACAACTATTGACAGCAGAGAAACAACAACAACAACAACAAGGCAGGAGTTCTCCACGTTTCACAGAGGCTTGAAGGCGAAGCAGCAGCTGCGTGTCTTCAGGAGATGACAGATCACACTTTCTGTTACAACACACAGCTATGCGTCTTCTTGAAGGTAAAGGCTTTCTTTGCCTCAACACCAGAGAAACATATAAAGATCTGTGTCTCAAACAACACTTCTAAATACTGCTTTTCACTGTACAGTGTTCTACGTGTTTCATTGTGTGGTTGTGACTCACAACTATTTCCTTCAGGATAAATACATCTTATCTCTCGTCTTATCAACAACAACTCAACTTGGCTGTTAAATAAGAAAAGCTGCTTCTCAGGGACTTGAACTTCATTTCATACTTTCTTTAGAGGAACAGCTGATTTCAACCCAAACAACCAGAACCCGAGCCAGAAGAGTCTCTGAGTCTGAGTCTCTGAGTCTGAGTCTCTGTATGAGTCTATTAGTGAGTATATTAGTGAGTGAAAACCATTGAGTCTCAGGAGTGAGTCTCAACACAGAACCAGCGCCAGAAGAGTCTCTAAACAAGTGGATGGAATATGATATTAGATAAATCATTTGCGGAGATTTCCATCCAGTTATTTGGGATGTTTTTGAACAAATCCCCTCTAAAATCCACATCATCCATTCCTTCAATTTGTGAACTCAGCATTTCTAAAGTTGTGAATTTGCAACCTCAGAACTAATGGATTTCCTTGGAGCGCGTGCACCACATGTTCTCCCAACGTCTGACACATAACAGCTCCCATGCAGCGGGGGAAGACCTCTCAGCATTACCCGGGATTGTGTCCCTTTGTAGGGGTTAGGATGTGACTCTTCTTACCTTCGATGGCGATGACATGCTCCCGGATCTGGTTCTGCAGCAGCGGCTCCTCCACCCTCCAGCAGCTCGTAGATGGAGTAAATGTTGGGGTGCACGGACTCAAACCTCTGGATCTCGGACCGGATCGCGGCCGAATTGGCCAGGTGTTGCTGGTAGTTCATCTCTGCAACTTTTGGGGGTTTGTTTTCAGGTTTTCAGACAAGAAGCAGTGAGTTTCAAAGCATGCTTTCTCCTCCAGGGAACCCAGGGGGAAGTCAGTGTTAGGTCCCAGGTGTTCCTCCTCTACATGCCTGTTGGAGGGGTTTGGATTCAGGTGTTCACACAGGAAGCAGTGACCTCCAGGAGTTTGAAATGATGCTTTCTCCCCAGTGTACCCAATGCATTAGTTCCTCTGTGGTGTGTTCTGCGTGACTCCCACTGTACCCTCCTCTACATGCCTGCTGGAAGATGCATCCCCAGTTTCTGCAGCCAACTTTTGATGCGTTTTAATGTAGTATTTCAGAGAGGAAGGTGAAAGCAGTGACCTCCAGAGCCTCAAATGATGCTTTCTTCTCAGTGTACCCAATGCATTAGTTCCTCCGTGGTGTGTTCTGCGTGAATCCCAGTGTACCCTCCTCTACATGCCTGCTGGAGGATGCATTCCCAGTTTCCAAAGGAGGCAGCAGGCGTCAATACTGGCCAGAGAAGGCAGCTGTTCTCCGGGGAAACTCACTTCCCAGACCCGTGGAGGGTGACAGATGTTCGGCAAGATGAACACCGCTTCTCCATATCCTCCCAGTCCTTGTGGGGAAAGAAACCAACACTTCCTCTTCTTGAAGTGGTTTTTAACCCGCTTTTAGAGCCAGAAAGTGAGGAGAAAACGGCCTTGATGCTAGGCGGCTAACGGCTAAGCTAACTAGCTGTTTTGTCTCCAGCTGCGCATTAAAACGCTCCTTAATTTAATTTAAAAACCATCAGATCTCAGCGTTTAAGTGGTTAAATGAATCCACATTTCTGTAGTGATGAGGTTATTCCTGAAGGGTCCGGAACACGGAGATGAAACAGTGCGAGGTGGCTCCTTCCCGAGCAGAGCTGAGAAACATCCCGATCACAGCCTCTGTTTCCCGGCTGGAGATTCACTGAAGAGCCGCGGAGGAAACATGCATAGGGAATGATAGAGCTTCCGGTGGGGACCTTTCAAAATAAAACGGGAGGAATTATTAGAAGTGGAACACACTTTTAATGTGTGTGTGTGTGTGTGTGTGTGTGTGTGTGTGGTGTGGGTGTGTGTGTGTGTGTGTGTGTGTGTGTGTGTGTGTGTGTGTGTGAGAGAGGGAGAGAGAGAGAGAGGGAGGAGAGAGGGAGAGGTATTAAAGTGCAGATTTTAGGGTATGTATTGTTTATTTTTTAATTACATTTCATTGCAGATATTAATAATATACTTTATTTTGACACTTCTCTGAGTTGAAGTTCAGAGAGCACAGCTGACTCAATTTATGATTTTTTTTAATGTTTTAATTGAATTGTTATTACATTTTTTTTTCAATGTGCCTCTTTTATTGTGAAAAACCTCTCTGTTTCCGGTCTCCCTCTGTAAACACTTGCAGCGGTTCAGGGAGATACTCACTGCGTGCATGCTGCGCAAAAACTACCCAAACTAATACAAATTGGTGATTTATTTAGGATATTATGAAACTACAGTGTTTATTAAATGTTTTCCTCTTTTAGAATCAAACTGCAAAAGAATCACAACAACATTTCAGTGTTTATTTGCTTTATTTATCCAACTTTGGAGCAACGTAAACACACTCAATTCATTTCTTGCTTAATTAAAAGTATTAATAAAAATATATATATTCCCCAAAAAAATGTATGCTCTTGACATTAAATTAGCTGAAAAAAGTCTAAATCAAAACATAAATAATTTGAATAATTATAGTGTCTGAAAAATTACTAAAAATGATTATTGTTGTTTTTACATTTTCTTTTCTGTTCTGGTGGGTTTAATGTCTCACTAATCAAAACGCAAGTCAGGGGTGCCCTCTGGTGGTCAGATAATATATTACAGCTCGTAAATTAAATGTATAATAATTTTCATTTCACGTTTTTCTCCCAATTTGAGAAGTCATAAAATACATTTAATACAAACAAATAATTGTAGATATATATCTGCACCTGGGATGTTTAATTAAAGCAACACAAACATATGTAAAAATTACTTAAAATGTTAATTCTGTGTTAAAACCATAGACTGTATATATAAAGGTTATACATGTTCTCACTTTCTGGTGGGTTTAATGTCTCTCTAATCAAAACGCAAGTCAGGGGTGCCCTCTGGTCAGATAATATATTTAGGTGATTATTATTTTCACCTGAAAATTACATTTTAAATCATTTTAATTCCACGTTTGTCTTCCAGATTGAGAAGTAATAAAATACATTTAATTAAAAGAATAATGTAGACATGTATCTGCATATGAGTTGTTTAATTAAAGCATCAAAACATCTGGGAAAATTACTTAAAGTGTTCATTTTGGTGTTAAAACTCACATTCTCACTTTCTCGTGGGTTTAATGGACTCTTTAATCAAAGCTAAGTCAGGGGTGCCCTCTGGTGGTCAGATAATATATCACAGCTCGTAAATTAAATGTTTAATGATTTAAATGTTACGTTTTTTCCCGTTTTGAGAAGTATTAAAATAAATTGAATGAAATACAATTATTTTAGATATTTATCTGCCTCTGAGATGTTTGCTTGTGTTATAATTATTGGTACTTTTACCTTCTAATAAATAAAGAAGCATTGATTTCCACCTATCAGAGCTGGTTATTTTTAAGTGATAAAGAGACATTTAATTTATTCATAAATGTAATGCTTCAATCTGAAATATACAATGACAAAAATACATGTACAATTATATAAATACAACAATATATTTACAATTGATTTATTTTTCTTATCCCAAATATGTCCCCAATTTATTTGATTAAATGGGAATTTCTTTGAAATAAAAACTCTATTTTATTCCAAATAAAAGATACAAATAATGTAAATAAAGGTAATACATTAAATAGAAATGTATGTGATTATATGTGTATTTTTATAACTTTATACATACTTTTAATCCATGTTTTATAATGAAAAATGATGTGTTTACGCATAAAAAACTCCCAAAACCTTCATTTTTTAACATTTCTTTTTATTATGAAACAGAGTGTAGTTTGTCTGCATGGGAAACCCAAACATGGAGTAAAGTGTCTTCAAGAAGAAAGAGTGATTTAAATAGCAGATTCCCTTTTAAACGTGATGGTTCATGGAGTGACGAGTGAAGCAGCGGAGCGTCAGGAATGTGGAAAAATATATACTTTAAGGCACAAAATCTCCTCCTTTGGGAAATACTCTGCTCTGATTGGTTAGCTTGGAGAAGTCCCGCCCCCTTAGCCTATATCATGTGTCGGAGCGCTAGCCAATAGGAGCGTAGTGACGTCACCGTGCTCCAGAACTTTGGGGTTTTAGCCTCTGCAGACCGTTGACATGCACACAAACACAGCACAATGAGGCCTCAGCAGAATGAAGGTTTCTTTTTACAGCGTTTGGCCAAAAGTCAACGGACATATTTCGGTATTTCTGATCCGATTGAGGCTCCTTTGAAGCGTGCACTCATTGCTTATCTGCAGATTCAATATCCGGGCATGAGACATTTCTAGTCATATTTTCTGGTCGCTGAGTTTCTGCCCGACGACACGAACCCAAGTGTCCGTTTACTTTTGGCCATGAATTTGAGGCAGGAGACAGGAAGTGACCTCACACACAGGTACATAGATTTGGCTTTTATACATGTGCAGGTGAGAGGAAGGTTTCCTCTTCCTGTTAGAGTCCGTCTCACTTCCTGTTAGAGGAGGCAGCAGTGCTTCTTCTTCTTCTTTCCGCTCGGACCGTTCTTGTCTTTGCAGTCGGCCATTTTCTTCTTACGCACCTCCCTCATCAGGTCGAAGAACACCTGGAGACACAGGTGAGGAGGTGGGGGGGGGGTCAGTAGGTGAGGGAGGGGGGTCAGTAGGTGAGGAGGGGGGGTCAGTAGGTGAGGAGGGGGGGTCAGTAGGTGAGGAGGGGGGGTCAGTAGGTGAGGAGGGGGGGTCAGTAGGTGAGGAGGGGGGGTCAGTAGGTGAGGAGGGGGGGTCAGTAGGTGAGGAGGGGGGTCAGTAGGTGAGGAGGGGGGGTCAGTAGGTGAGGAGGGGGGTCAGTAGGTGAGGAGGGGGGGTCAGTAGGTGAGGAGGGGGGGTCAGTAGGTGAGGAGGGGGGTCAGTAGGTGAGGAGGGGGGGTCAGTAGGTGAGAGGGGGGGTCAGTAGGTGAGGAGGGGGGGGTAGGTGAGGAGGGGGGGTCAATAGGTGAGGAGGGGGGGTCAGTAGGTGAGGAGGGGGGGTCAGTAGGTGAGGAGGGGGGGTCAGTAGGTGAGGAGGGGGGGTCAATAGGTGAGGAAGGATTGATGTGTGAGTGTGTACCTTGTCTACGTTGGCTCTTGTTTTGGCGGAGGTCTCTACGTACTGCACGCCCCCACTCTGCCGCCCGATTGGTCGCCTCTTCAGCGGAGACCCGCCTCCTCTCCTCCAGGTCAGACTTATTTCCCACCAATAGGAGAGGGATGCTGTCCTCCTCTTTCACCCTGAGGATCTGCTCTCTACACACACACACACACACACACACACACACACACACACACACACACACACACACACACACACACACACCACACACACACCACACACACACACACACACACACACCACACACACACACACACACACACACACAACACACACACACACACAACACACACACACAAACCACACACACACACACACACACACACACACACACACACACACACACACACACACACACACACACACACACACACACACACACACACACACACACACACACACACACACACACACACACACACACACACAGAGCTATTGTTGAGTCAGATGTCTTTCTATTGAGTTGTGTTTCTTGTAATCTCAATTTATAAGTCAGTTTTTTTTATATATAATTTATTTAAACATTTGATAATAGACCTTTAAGAGTTCCTGGCGCCCTGCCCGTACCTGAAGTCTGCGGTGGCGCTGAAGGACTCGTGCTCGGTGATGGAGAACAGCAGCAGGAAGCCCTCTCCACTCCTGAAATAATTGTCCCTGATGGCGGCGTAGTCCTCCTGTCCCGCCGTGTCCAAGATATCGATCTGAACGTCTTCCCCGTCCAGGACCACCTTCTTCCTGTAGCTGTCGGCCTTCGTGGGCTCGTAGTCTCCACGAACTGGAAGAGGACGAGATTAATCACATGATTTATACAATTATCTTTTACCAGAGTATTTTTAAACACGAGTATCTGTACTTCTACTTGAGTGAAGGAGTGCCCCAGTGGCTGATGGGTAATGTAGTTCAGGGTCTCACCTCGTCGTACATGAACTGTAAGGTGAGGGCGGACTTCCCGACCCCCCCGCTGCCCACCATGATCACTTTATGAAGCGCCAGAGACGTCTGGTTCTTATTCTTCCCCGACGCCATTCTGACCAATCAGAGCCGCTGAGGAAATACACAAATAGACAAATATAAATTAATACATTTAAATATATTTATTCAGTCATTATATTTTTAAAAACCTCCTGGATAATGTGCATGCTCTAAAGTATTTTTAAAAAGCTTATTTTCAATTAAAATAAATCCTAGAAATTTAAAATATGTTCATTTCAGGTTATGATAATCAGCAGCCAGCTAAGTGATGATTAAAATGTGTCTCCATTTTAATATTTATGCCCTAAATTATTTTTAGAAAGCTTCTTTTCCATTCAAATAAACTAAGAAATGTTAAATATATTAATTAAATTATACTTACCAAGCTCTTAAGCACTTTACAACAGGCCTGTAACAGAGATGTGTTACACATGTTATTAACCTGACAATAACAGTGATTACACACTTATTAAACATCTATCATGTGTTAATTACATTCATTTTAGTGCAATAATCTCATTTATTTCAGGGAGAAAATTACATTTAACCTAGTCAAAATTTACATGTATTCTAGTGCATTAAATACATTGATTTTATGCATTAATAACGTGTATTCTGGTGCCAAATGTGTCTTTAATGAATGGTTTGCATGTTTTTGCAGGACTTTATCTCAGAATGGAGTATTTTAAGTGTTTTAGGAGTACTTCTGCAGATAAATACCTGCATACTTGTCCCAGCACTTACACCCTCCTCTAATAGAGTGTGTAGGTGATAAAGAGCTACTGTAAACACACACACTGCGGTGGAAACACACACTGAGTGGACACACACACACACACACTTCACAGTGACCTTTATGGTTGTAATGCGGGCTGCAAGGACAATAACATGAGGGCAGAAAGGGAAAATATGACCTGTTTTTACTGTAAAAGCAAGCTGGATAACCCCGAGTCATGTTGGCAGTGAAGCAAATAAGAAATGCATGAGTAGTTAGGCTGTTTGAGTAAAAGAGGAACTATATTTCATGTTCCTCTCTGCAACACCAGCTGACATATCAACGCGTTTCTACAAGACACTACACAGCCACTACAAGCTCCCGCCCCTGCCTGCCTCTGATTGGCTCATACTCCCCTATCTCGCTCCCTATTGGCTGCTGGCGGTGTCACTCACTAACTGATAGCTAGCCGCGATAGATAACGCTTTAGGCGAATTCAGAGAAAACTGCCTTAAAACGTAACGTAGAAAGTTCAAAGCTGGTTTAAACAACGCGGAATACGTGTCGGAACTCACCTGCTAACGTGTTGTGGTGGCTGTAGCTAAGGAATCCGCCATAAACTGAGAAAAACACAAACTTTTTACAAGTTAAACGGGAGATTCTGCCGCACCTTGTACAGGGACTCAAACAAAGATCATGTGTTACAACAAGAGGAGTGACTCTGTGGTTAAAAACGAAGCAGGAACAGCGCCTGGATTTATTTATTCCTTCTAATAAAATTATAAAAAAATACAGTGAATCAATACTGTTTGTAGTAGGTTGGTTAGTTAGACAACATGTACTTCAAATGTAGTCATATCAGATTTAAAATATGGCTTTTACAAACAGTTCACGGCTTTACGGACTCGGGAAACAGACGCGGAGTGATACATCTTACCTTTTCCTCTCATCTTTGATAACGTTAACCGGATGTGATGTCACGGAATTCCTTGTATTCCTTTAAATTGAGTTTTGTATTGGTTTGAACTTTTGGTTTGAACAGTTATAATTATACTGTTTTTAAAATGAGAAAAAATATAAGTGATAAACAATTAAATTATTAAAAATGGACTTTGAATATAAATGTTTTTCTTGAAATTATTATGATTATATTTAACATACCAAAAATGTAAATAATAACCCTAAAAAAGTGGATGTGTTGAGAACTGTATAAAAAATCAAAGTATAAATTAATAAATAAATAAATGGAGTAATAGGACCAGAGTATAATTAATTTTATCAACAATTTAATACATTTGCAATATTTATGGGGTAAAATATAATATAAAAAATGTGATTTATACAGATTTCACCTACCTGTAGTTTCACTGTTTGTCCCGCAGATGGCGCCATTTCCTCACTTTCGCCACTGTGTTAAACAGATCACTGTCTGTATACAATGAGGTTAAATAACTACATTACACACACTGAATTTCCCTTTAAAACACCTCAAGTGACTTAAAGTCTTTATGCGCCTTTTTATATTATACCTTTAATTATATTATAATTAAATTATACGTGTTTATTATCCCTGTCGACGGTAAGAATTTGGTTTTATTTGCATTGTGTTATGAATAAAATTAAATAAACCCGGGTCACATGATGAGGGCCTCTTCGGCCTCATGTTGTTTTAGGTTATGATAATCAGAGGTCAGAGGTCAGCTCCGCGTCTCCAGTTGCTCATTTGGTTTTTCTGAGTTTCTCTAACAAATGCTTTTGTGGTTTTTCGTCTCAAATTGAGGGACTTTTGACTCAAAAACTCAGGTTGTTTCCATATTTGAGGGCTTTCAGAGGATTAGAAGCAGCTAAAATACAAAAGTGATGTTTAAAACGTGTCTCCTGTGGTATTTAGGGACTTTTATTTTTGAAATATCAGTCATTTACCTTAAAGATTGTGTTTAAATGTTGCCAAAAACACATTAATCTCAGTTTATTTGCATATTTTGAGTCTTTTTGAGATTTAAAAGCGGGTTAAATACAGCAAAGAGTGTTAATACATACTCTTTCAGCATTTAGGGACTTTTATTCTGAAATATCAGTGATTTATTTGCTATAAACACACACAGGCTCAGGTTAATTACATATTTAGAGTCTTTTTTAGGATTATAGATAATAGATCAATTAATACAATGAGTGTTATTGATCATGTCCTGCAGGTGACTTTTATTCTGGTGTTTATTACATTTCCTTTAAAGATTATAATTTACTTTTGGTCACTGAACCCTTTTCTATAACAGCATGTCACTGTGATTGGTCCTAAGGTCACGTAGCCCCGCCCCCTTTCTCTCTTTAACCCCTATCCATCTGCTAATTAAAGGATCCCAAAAGTCTAATTAGTGACAAAAAGAAGCACATTTTGTCTCTAAACAGGGTTTTTTGGGGGTCTTTACAAGTGATTGGTCCTGGGGGAGTGTCACGAAGCCCCGCCCCCTCTCTTAAGCCCCGCCCCCTGCCTTTGGCCCCTGTATATAAAAGTTTCCTCTCAGTTTTGGGGATGTGAGTGTCAGAGGCAGCATGGAAACACCTCCCTGTGCAGAGGAGGAACAACATGGAGTCACTTTCATCTGGAAGGACCAGACTGCTCCTTCTGCTGCGGGACGGGATGCTGTGAGGAGAGACACCGTTTAACCCGGGATACTGAGGACCATAACTCGGGATAAACCTGGGATAAACCTGGGATACAGAGGACATCAGAGACCCTGCACACAGAGGATATATTACCCGGGATAAAGATAGAATACTGCAGGAAGAAAGAGGACCAAACAACCCTGCAATAAGAGGACAGATAACCCGGGATAAAGAGGACAGATAACCCGGGATAAACAGTGAGGAAAACCGGGATAAAGAGGACCATATAACCCGGGATAAAGAAGGACTAAAGTCGGGTAAAACAGGACATATACCCGGGGGGAAAGTGTGAGAAAACTCGGGAGTAAAGAGGACATATAACCCAGGTTCAAAAGTGAATCTAACCCGGGATAAAGGGAGAGAAGACACGGGATAAAGAGGACATCAAGCCGGGATAAGGAGCGTTTATACCCCGGGATAAAGAGCCTTTCTAACCCGGGTTAAAGCGGACCGCAGCGCCATGTGAGCGCAGTGTTTGGATCTTTACATCTACAGAAACTCAGAGAAAGTTTCCTCTTCTTCTTCTCTCGGAAAATGAGGATCTGTTTCTTCCGCCTCCTCGTTCTCTTCGTGGCTGCCGCGTCACTGCGCACCGTTGACGCGTCACTGCGCGCCGCTTCTGCCGCGTCGCTGGACAGCTGCGCGTCGTGCGGCGTCGACGCGGCAGCGGTGCGCAGTGACGCGGCAGAAGCGGCGTTGCTGCGCGGAGACTTTCTGGAGGCGGTGAAGCGGCACATCCTCACGCGCCTGCAGATGCGCGAGAGACCCAACATACGCACCCGGTGTCGCGCGCTGCCATGGTGACGGCGCTGCGCAAGCTGCACGCGGGGAAGGTGCGCGAGGACGGCCGCGTGGAGATCCCCAACCTGGACGGGCACGCGATGAGCAACGAGGTGCACGAGGACTCCGAGATCATCAGCTTCGCGGAGAGAGGTGCGGCATGAAGGATACATGGAGTTTATATGGGAGACATGTGACTTTATTACATTTTAAACACTAATGTTCTTAAATATAACTCCACAAAAGACAAGATAGGGTGACAGAGAGATAGATATCCCACTCGAAGCTCC
>JAAOOA010001110.1:75000-112500 GCA_012861695.1 Trematomus loennbergii
TCCCCACCAAGCTCAGCACCATGTCCATGCTCTACTTCGACGACGAGTACAACATCGTGAAGAGAGACGTTCCCAACATGATCGTGGAGGAGTGCGGCTGCGCCTGAAAGAAGACGAAGAACTTTATCAATCCCTCACAGGGACATTCATTTCTTTCTCCACTCTGTTGTGCTTTTACACACACAGAGGAGACACACACACACACACACACACACACACACACACACACACACACACACACACACACACACACACACACACACACACACACACACACACCACACGCAGAGCAGAGAAGTTGCCAGTTTTCCGGCGCCACGGGAGCAGTTTCGAGGTTAGGTGCCTTGCTCAAGGGCACCTCGGCAGTGGCCTATAAGGTGTGATACCCTGTAAGGCTCACTCCATTTTTTTTTTGGTCCGATCGGATCGGGACGTGAACCAACGACCCTTCAGTTCCAAGATCAAGTCGGACTGAGCCACTGCCGCCTCCAAAAAGGACTTCATTAGACAAACAATATAGAAGATATTTATGGACGATGGAGAAAGCGCACACACAACCTCACGGACACGTATCTACGCACCCTCATGTACGCCTGCACAGAAACTTGTATATATATTTATGTTTGTTGATATATTTCGTTATATTCTCTGGTTGGAAGACGGGAGTCCTTCAAAAGGGACGTTCTCTTAAATCTTTAAATACAATCAAGTTCTTCATGAGATATCTGTGAGATAGTGAGGACTGATACCTAGCCTTCACAGAGCATGTTCCAGGAGGTAGATTTGGGATGAAACTCTTCACCCAACCAGAGGAGCCTTAACGGAGTCACAACAGTTGGGGTTTGATTCGACAATGACTCTTTAAAGAGCAACAAACACGCGGTACAAGCACTGAAGATGTTAAAACATCAGTCAACCAACGTACAGCACTTCTTCTGGTCACATTGAAATACAAGCTGATACCAATCTTTCCAAACACAGAAGGAAACTGTAGAGACTTTTCCACTGTCGCTGATCACATCCTCAATCTAGAAAGGTAGACTTGTAAAGGGAGAACTGGGAATTTAAAAGGTTGTTTTTCTGATCGCTGGTTTCCATCATCTTCAAACTGTATCGACCAAGAGCTTGACACTTCTGGTCATTTGTGAAATCAATATTCTTATTTCTACATCCAACATGAAGGGATTTGCAGCCTCAGAATAATAGATTTTCTAGGAGCATGTCTTCTTTTCAATTACAAAAGCGTGCACCAAGTTTCTCCCAAAGTTTGACACGTTCAGATTTGCACTTGGCATCTTGTTGCCGACCACAAAAGAGCAAATTGGTCGAGAACGTTTTGCCAAGAAAGTGTTTCCCCGCAGGACTCTGAGGCTTTCCAACACAGACCACATGTGGGCTGGAACCAGGGAACACAAGGCACCATCCAAACTTTAAATGGTTCCCGACGTTATAAACGTGTCCTGGGTCCCGTCAGAGGTCTCAGATTGGCGTCCAAACTTCCTCTTTGGTCTTCAAGGAACGCCATCTTCCAGAAAGTCTTTCATAGCGTTCCCAACACACGGAGATGATGGAAACAAGTCAGGAGTAACCTCGCATTTATCCAATTTAGTTTAGATATTCCAAGAAACCCTTCAGAGTCCTTCCAGTCGATCCAATCAGTGAAGAGTTGCCATATTGCTCCGTTTCCCCGACCACACTTTGATAGCACTTGCAGATTGAAATGCCTTTTGAACGAGCCCACAGTCCTTGTAAAAGAAATAAGTGCCGCATGAGCTATGCAATGTATAGTATTTACCATTTACACACACCAATACTTGAAATGTTAGTGTTTGTAAGCGAGCGGGTCGGCTTTGGACAGCAGGAGGCAGAGTTTACTTTAAATAAAATGTGTTTCTAGTTAACTATGTACTGATTCAGCTCCACTTCAAATGTATATTTCCAACAAAAAGCATTTAAAAAAAGCCTCTTTCCATTCGGTTTGTAGTGAAAATCAACCCTGAAATGTACATTATTATGACACAAAATGTTTTTTCCCAATTATATCTGAAGAAAATGTAATTTTTGATGGTGTTTCCAGTCTTTGAAACAATGCCTTTACAGTGAAGATCTCTGGTGCATTGCAATTCTTTCTAAAAGCATTGGTTGTTGCATACAATAAGGGTACAGGGTTGGAGGAATGGTGCGTCTGGTGCAACATAAAGTATATTTTTATATGCGTTTTAAACAGAAATGGCAGCTAGAAGTGACTAGAAGCAAATACAGTTAAAATATTTAAGAGCAAACCAAGAAAATATGTTTTTTCACATATAATTATTTTGTTTCGCAATAATTTGACCCGTAACTGGTGACAAGCTCACAAGCCAAATGTTTTGGATTCTAAAAAGTAATATGGAATAAAATAAAGTCACTTTAGGCTGGCATTGATGTTAGGAATAGAGCAGAAATCCTACTTTATAGTGCACTATTTCTGTTAAAAAAATTCAATAATAGTGAATATGGAATAAACCATTAGTTCTCCTATGCAATCATCAATTAAAACCTCATTAGAGAATATACAAATAATAGAAAATGTGGAAACAACCTGGTATAAAAGTGTCTTTGACCCTGTTTGATTGGGACAGAGTGATAATTCCCTCCTTTATGCAATCATGTATTGAATCTGTGAAATATGAAAGCAGGCTAACTGGGGCTAACGTTGACCCAGATGTGCTGCATGATTTTCTTTTTTGCTCCCAGTGGAGTTTTCAGTTCGGCCCCGAAACACACTTAGAGACACACTTTCAGTCACTTTGATATTTGCAGGTTAGACGCATCACTCCGTTATCAGCGCTGCAGAGAGCTGGGACCATCTTTCAAACGTGGAGACGAGCACCGAGATGTCAAAGCCCAGGAAAATGCTCATTTACGACAGAATCTGATCAATTTCAGGGATTTAGGTTCTGAATGACATGTGTTTGATATTGGGACGTCAAAGGTACAATTTAGAAGCTTATCCAGAGCTTTTCTGGGTCATTTTAAACACTAAATGTCACATTTCGGAGCTTATTAGAAAGCTTTTGGGACACTAAACCACACCAATGCTAATGCTAGTCTTGATAGCACCAGTTCTACCTTTACTACTACGCTAACCAAGGCGACCCATGGCTCAGAAATGGTCAAAAGAAGCGTCTGAGTTATTCCTGACGTGAATTTAGTTTCTAGGTGATCAGAAATGCGTTATTTGACAACAAGAAGTGATTTTACAGAAAAAAGAGGACTTTCCAAGCCATCATTTTGGTTTTGAGTCTTTAACGGGGCAGTCCTTTTATCCACTTTTGAAAGATTGACCTGGTATATTAACTATTCGCAGCGCTATATATTCTGCTTATATATAATATAATATATATAATCAGTAACTCCGCCTCCTGCCGACCCCGCCTGCCTCTTTAATCGTTGCTTGTTAGAGTATTTGCACTGTGGAGCTAGTAATAAGAGTAAATAGAAACTGCCATTGATGAAAAAAGTTATTTTTTATAGAAGCTAAATTGAGTATTATACCTAATAAAGGAACCAAAGAGGCCGTTAGCTCTGGAGGCCTAAACACTGTATCAGGGTATAATATCACTCCATAATCAGCCTCCTCTCTTTTCTATTTTATACCTAGAATACATGGAATATTGCATATTTTTTCATGGAATTACTTAAATAATATTCCTAGTGTTTTCCTGTGTTGTTAGCATGTTAGCACGTCCTGTACAGCTGTAACATACCGACATGCTTTCTGAGATACTCTGTCCTTTGTTATTGTTGGGAAATAAATGTCTTATTACCAATCGTTGGGTCTGTTGTCGTTCCTTCTTTTAAGACGTCAGACACGTTTGAACCTGAGAGGGAATAACAATAATTATCTCACAGTGTTGACATATAATAAAGATTTTCACGCCCAAAACAGAGAGGTCTCATGGTGGATTTGATGTAGAAAACACTTCATTATTCACACATTAATGAGCAACAAATGACTTTAAAGGTGGGGTATGTAAGTTTGAGAAACCGGCTGGAGATACACTTTTGTTATATTCCATGGAATGCTCTTAACATCCAGATAGCAATGAATATCTGAAGTGCTTTGACAAGAAATCCATAAAAAATCATCTGTGGAAGCTGTAGTACTGTGAAAAGCACGACCAATCATCTGAGCCGGCCCGGCTAAAATAACTGGATGGCCTACCTGCCTGTCAGCCTTCCATCTGTGCACAACTTATCTCGTGCCCTCATTGGTCATGTGCGCGTTCGTGTGTGTTGGAGGAGGGGCTCTGTGAGGAAGTGGCAGGTTCTCTCCGGCTGTGTATTTTCAAATTCTAGCGCCCTCGAGCTGGTTTCTCCAAACTTACCTACCCCACCTTTAATTCACTTTAGATGAGGCAGATAACTTTACGTTTTCCTCCATATTATACTTATGATCTCTGCTTGACTTTAAAGTATTTTCTAATGGTTTTAACAACGTTTCTGATGACTTTTAGAGGTTGTTATACAGGAGTTTATTTCACTAGCTTTTCACTGTTGTAGAGACGCTACATCCTGATATACACCTGAACATCAGCAGGAGAGGACTCTTTAAAGTAGAGACGCTACATCTGATATACACCTGAACATCAGCAGGAGAGGACTCTTTAAAGTAGAGACACTACATACTGATATACACCTGAACATCAGCAGGAGAGGACTCTTTAAAGTAGAGACACTACATACTGATATACACCTGAACATCAGCAGGAGAGGACTCTTTAAAGTAGAGACACTACATACTGATATACACCTGAATCATCAGCAGGAGAGGACTCTTTAAAGTAGAGACGCTACATACTGATATACACCTGAACATCAGCAGGAGAGGACTCTTTAAAGTAGAGACACTACATTCTGATATACACCTGAACATCAGCAGGAGAGGACTCTTTAAAGTAGAGACGCTACATACTGATATACACCTGAACATCAGCAGGAGAGGACTCTTTAAAGTAGAGACACTACATACTGATATACACCTGAACATCAGCAGGAGAGGACTCTTTAAAGTAGAGACACTACATACTGATATACACCTGAACATCAGCAGGAGAGGACTCTTTAAAGTAGAGACACTACATACTGATATACACCTGAACATCAGCAGGAGAGGACTCTTTAAAGTAGAGACACTACATACTGATATACACCTGAACATCAGCAAGAGAGGACTCTTTAAAGTAGAGACCCTACATACATGATAGATAATATACTATATATATAATGAACGCTCAGCAAAAAGTATCCTAAAATGAAAATACTGAAGTCGCTCTAATTTGTACTTGAGTAAAAGTACTTATCAGAATGAGGTTTTAAAGGAGCTGATTGTGGTTTAAAACCAAACGAAGGCGCTGTAATAATCAGTTTGTATTCCCCGGGGTGAGGGGGGGGGGGGTAAGAGACCCTCTGTGTGTTCCCACTCAGACACACAAAGGCTCTTAACAGGACTAATTAGACGTTAGAAAATCTCAGCGGGACTTCAGGGGTCAAGTGTTTGACCTCCGGGGTCACACCCTGCATGATTGACGAGCGCGCCGCTAGCAATTAGCATTTGAGGAATTCTGAGTGGATTTAAAAACACGGAGAAAGGAATCAGACAGGGATGTGAAGTGAGGCGCCAAACATCCATCACGTATTATTATTGTCCTTTCAGGAAAAAGCGTCAGTCGGAGACATGTTGTTGTTTGACGACTTAATCTGACAGCTGACGAGTCAAGAGCTGCCACTCAGGAACGAGACAACTGATGAGTGGATATGTTTCATTGAAGACGACATATTCAGGTGTATATCAGTATGTAGTGTCTCTACTTTAAAGAGTCCTCTCCTGCTGATGTTCAGGTGTATATCAGTATGTAGTGTCTCTACTTTAAAGAGTCCTCTCCTGCTGATGTTCAGGTGTATATCAGTATGTAGTGTCTCTACTTTAAAGAGTCCTCTCCTGCTGATGTTCAGGTGTATATCAGTATGTAGTGTCTCTACTTTAAAGAGTCCTCTCCTGCTGATGTTCAGGTGTATATCAGTGTGTAGTGTCTCTACTTTAAAGAGTCCTCTCCTGATGATGTTCAGGTGTATATCAGTATGTAGTGTCTCTACTTTAAAGAGTCCTCTCCTGCTGATGTTCAGGTGTATATCAGTATGTAGTGTCTCTACTTTAAAGAGTCCTCTCCTGCTGATGTTCAGGTGTATATCAGTATGTAGTGTCTCTACTTTAAAGAGTCCTCTCCTGCTGATGTTCAGGTGTATATCAGTATGTAGTGTCTCTACTTTAAAGAGTCCTCTCCTGCTGGTGTTCAGGTGTATATCAGTATGTAGTGTCTCTACTTTAAAGAGTCCTCTCCTGCTGATGTTCAGGTGTATATCAGTATGTAGTGTCTCTACTTTAAAGAGTCCTCTCCTGCTGATGTTCAGGTGTATATCAGTATGTAGTGTCTCTACTTTAAAGAGTCCTCTCCTGCTGATGTTCAGGTGTATATCAGTATGTAGTGTCTCTACTTTAAAGAGTCCTCTCCTGCTGATGTTCAGGTGTATATCAGTATGTAGTGTCTCTACTTTAAAGAGTCCTCTCCTGCTGATGTTCAGGTGTATATCAGTATGTAGTGTCTCTACTTTAAAGAGTCCTCTCCTGCTGATGTTCAGGTGTATATCAGTATGTAGTGTCTCTACTTTAAAGAGTCCTCTCCTGCTGATGTTCAGGTGTATATCAGTATGTAGTGTCTCTACTTTAAAGAGTCCTCCCCTGCTGATGTTCAGGTGTATATCAGTATGTAGTGTCTCTACTTTAAAGAGTCCTCTCCTGCTGATGTTCAGGTGTATATCAGTATGTAGTGTCTCTACTTTAAAGAGTCCTCTCCTGCTGATGCTCAGGTGTATATCAGTATGTAGTGTCTCTACTTTAAAGAGTCCTCTCCTGCTGATGTTCAGGTGTATATCAGTGTGTAGTGTCTCTACTTTAAAGAGTCCTCTCCTGCTGATGTTCAGGTGTATATCAGTATGTAGTGTCTCTACTTTAAAGAGTCCTCTCCTGCTGGTGTTCAGGTGTATATCAGTATGTAGTGTCTCTACTTTAAAGAGTCCTCTCCTGCTGATGTTCAGGTGTATATCAGTATGTAGTGTCTCTACTTTAAAGAGTCCTCTCCTGCTGGTGTTCAGGTGTATATCAGTATGTAGTGTCTCTACTTTAAAGAATCCTCTCCTGCTGATGTTCAGGTGTATATCAGTATGTAGTGTCTCTACTTTAAAGAGTCCTGTCCTGCTGGTGTTCAGGTGTATATCAGTATGTGTGTCTACTTTAAAGAGTCCTCTCCTGCTGATGTTCAGGTGTATATCAGTATGTAGTGTCTCTACTTTAAAGAGTCCTCTCCTGCTGGTGTTCAGGTGTATATCAGTATGTAGTGTCTCTACTTTAAAGAGTCCTCTCCTGCTGATGTTCAGGTGTATATCAGTATGTAGTGTCTCTACTTTAAAGAGTCCTCTCCTGCTGATGTTCAGGTGTATATCAGTATGTAGTGTCTCTACTTTAAAGAGTCCTCTCCTGCTGGTGTTCAGGTGTATATCAGTATGTAGTGTCTCTACTTTAAAGAGTCCTCTCCTGCTAATGTTCAGGTGTATATCAGTATGTAGTGTCTCTACTTTAAAGAGTCCTCTCCTGCTGATGTTCAGGTGTATATCAGTATGTAGTGTCTCTACTTTAAAGAGTCCTCTCCTGCTGGTGTAAAGGAAGATTAAAAGCATGTTAGAAATTGGAGTAAAAATGGACATTAAATAAATTAAAAGTTACGTTTTTTAAATTGTAATCTCTGAGGCACCACCTAGTGGCCATTAGCTGAACTGCAGTCTGAGTCACATGGAGCTGTGGTTGTCTCTCCAGCAGACCTTCTTTACAGATGAATGATGATGTGTTTTGTCAGAGGAATCATGTCTGAGATCGAGTCGATTATAGAGCGGTTTTTGTGGCGATGTCTGGTGACACGCGAGCTGTTTCATCATGTCGCTCGATGTTAGCTAATCCACCACAAACCACAGGAATGTTAATGAGAGACACCTCACCTCACGTACCTGCGGTGAACACGCTGTCGTAAAGCTGCTAAAAACAGCTTCAGTGTTTTGACAGCGATGTGGACTCGATGTCCTCGTCCAGTTTCAAGGCGTTGTTGTCATTTGCAGCTACAGTGTCGACATGGCAATGAATACTTTGACAGGTGATCTGATGAGAGTCAACACTGACAGATTCATCCTGTTGAGCCCTGAGCCTGTTTTTCAGGTCTCAGGCTCGAAAATGACATGCCCAGAACAAATGACTATAACTTCACTTCTAAAAGGGTTAAATTAATAATCTTTTTTCTCAAAGCAAAGATACACCTGTGAGTTGGATGTAGAAAAGTCACAATCAATATAGATGTTTTTATTTGAAAGTAAATTCAGATTGAACATAGTAAAAAAATGTAAATAGTGTCTGTCCAAAAAGAACACATTACTTATAGTGAAAACTACCCTTGGATGATGGGATCGTAGACTACAAGCTTTAGGAATCCAAACTATAACATATAAAACAAGTGACATTTGACCTTTTTAGAGAGATTTAGCAAAAGATTTCCATTTCTCTGGAACCCATTGATCGATTTTGGTGATTGACATCTCTTTTGAACCGTTAGAGCCAATAGAATCGAGGGGAAGTTCCTAAAATCCATCTACACGTTACCTATTGAGGAGTGAGAGTGGTGCGCACGCAGTTTGCCAAAACCAAAAGCTTCGTTACGCTCTATATGAAAACTACGTTTATTTCCATAAATATGATGATGGATTTCAGTAATCATTTCAAAGTGACACAGAGACATTGGATTAACCTTCAGCAGCGTTGTATGCGTTTTAATGACATTGAACACAACTTTTGATCAGAAAACAGCAAAGGTAAGACATATTTGCCGTTTTGGCTACGTAAAGTGAAGTTGTGTGTTGTCTTTGATGCCTTCGCTGCCGTGAGTTTTGAGCGTACAGTGATGATACTTATACCTCTGTGGAATCTCAGCTTTCATATGATATACAAATTGACACCAAAGAACTACAAAGAGACCAAAGAACTACAAAGAGACACCAAAGAACTACAAAGAGACACCAAAGAACTACAAAGAGACACCAAAGAACTACAAAGAGACACCAAAGAACTACAAAGAGACACCAAAGAACTACAAAGAGACACCAAAGAACTACAAAGAGACATCAAAGAACTACAAAGAGACACCAAAGAACTACAAAGAGACACCAAAGAACTACAAAGAGACACCAAAGAACTACAAAGAGACACCAAAGAACTACAAAGAGACATCAAAGAACTACAAAGAGACACCAAAGAACTACAAAGAGACACCAAAGAACTACAAAGAGACACCAAAGAACTACAAAGAGACACCAAAGAACTACAAAAGCACCAAAGAACTACAAAGGGACACCAAAGAACTACAAAGGGACACCAAAGAACTACAAAGAGACACAAAGAACTACAAAGAGACACTAAAGAACTACAAAGAGACACAAAAGAACTACAAAGGGACACCAAAGAACTACAAAGAGACACTAAAGAACTACAAAGGGACACCAAATAACTACAAAGAGACACCAAAGAACTACAAAAGAGACACCAAAGAACTACAAAGGGACACCAAATAACTACAAAGAGACACCAAAGAACTACAAAGAGACACCAAAGAACTACAAAGGGACACCAAATAACTACAAAGAGACACCAAAGAACTACAAAGAGACACCAAAGAACTACAAAGGGACACCAAAGAACTACAAAGAGACACCAAAGAACTACAAAGAGACACCAAAGAACTACAAAGAGACACTAAAGAACTACAAAGAGACACTAAAGAACTACAAAGAGACACTAGAGGACTACAAAGGGACACCAAAGAACTACAAAGAGACACCAAAGAACTACAAAGAGACACCAAAGAACTACAAAGAGACACCAAAGAACTACAAAGGGACACCAAAGAACTACAAAGGGACACCAAAGAACTACAAAGAGACACCAAAGAACTACAAAGAGACACCAAAGAACTACAAAGAGACACCAAAGAACTACAAAGAGACACCAAAGAACTACAAAGAGACACTAAAGAACTACAAAGAGACACTAAAGAACTACAAAGGGACACCAAAGAACTACAAAGAGACACCAAAGAACTACAAAGGGACACCAAAGAACTACAAAGACACACCAAAGAACTACAAAGAGACACCAAAGAACTACAAAGAGACACCAAAGAACTACAAAGAGACACTAAGAACTACAAAGAGACACTAAAGAACTACAAAGAGACACCAAAGAACTACAAAGAGACACAAAGAACTACAAAGGACACTAAAGAACTACAAAGAGACACCAAAGAACTACAAAGAGACACCAAAGAACTACAAAGAGACACCAAAGAACTACAAAGAGACACCAAAGAACTACAAAAGACACCAAAGAACTACAAAGAGACACTAAAGAACTACAAAGGGACACCAAAGAACTACAAAGAGACACTAAAGAACTACAAAGGGACACCAAAGAACTACAAAGGGACACCAAAGAACTACAAAGAGACACCAAAGAACTACAAAGAGACACCAAAGAACTACAAAGAGACACCAAAGAACTACAAAGGGACACCAAAGAACTACAAAGAGACACCAAAGAACTACAAATTGATACCAAAGAACTACAAAGAGACACCAAAGAACTACAAAGGGACACCAAAGAACTACAAAGGGACACCAAAGAACTACAAAGAGACACCAAAGAACTACAAAGAGACACCAAAGAACTACAAAGAGACACTAAAGAACTACAAAGAGACACCAAAGAACTACAAAGAGACACCAAAGAACTACAAAGAGACACCAAAGAACTACAAAGAGACACCAAAGAACTACAAAGGGACACCAAAGAACTACAAAGGGACACCAAAGAACTACAAAGAGACACCAAAGAACTACAAAGAGACACCAAAGAACTACAAAGAGACACTAAAGAACTACAAAGAGACACTAAAGAACTACAAAGAGACACAAAAGAACTACAAAGAGACACCAAAGAACTACAAAGAGACACCAAAGAACTACAAAGGGACACTAAAGAACTACAAAGAGACACCAAAGAACTACAAAGAGACACCAAAGAACTACAAAGGGACACCAAAGAACTACAAAGAGACACCGAAGAACTACAAAGAGACACCGAAGAACTACAAAGAGACACCGAAGAACTACAAAGAGACACCGAAAGAACTACAAAGAGACACCGAAGAACTACAAAGAGCACCAAAGAACTACAAAGGGACACCAAAGAACTACAAAGAGACACTGAAGAACTACAAAGAGACACCAAAGAACTACAAAGAGACACTAAAGAACTACAAAGGGACACCAAAGAACTACAAAGAGACACCAAAGAACTACAAAGGGACACCAAAGAACTACAAAGAGACACTAAAGAACTACAAAGAGACACCAAAGAACTACAAAGAGACACCAAAGAACTACAAAGGGACACCAAAGAACTACAAAGAGAGACCAAAGAACTACAAAGAGACACCAAAGAACTACAAAGGGACACCAAAGAACTACAAAGAGACACCAAAGAACTACAAAGAGACACCAAAGAACTACAAAGAGACACCAAAGAACTACAAAGAGACACCAAAGAACTACAAAGAGACACCAAGAACTACAAAGAGACACCAAAGAACTACAAAGAGACACTAAGGACTACAAAGAGACACAAAGAACTACAAAGAGACACCAAAGAACTACAAAGAGACACCAAAGAACTACAAAGAGACACCAAAGAACTACAAAGGGACACCAAAGAACTACAAAGGGACACTAAAGAACTACAAAGAGACACCAAAGAACTACAAAGAGACACTAAAGAACTACAAAGGGACACCAAAGAACTACAAAGAGACACTAAAGAACTACAAAGAGACACCAAAGAACTACAAAGAGACACCAAAGAACTACAAAGAGACACCAAAGAACTACAAAGAGACACCAAAGAACTACAAAGAGACACCAAAGAACTACAAAGAGACACTAAAGAACTACAAAGAGACACCAAAGAACTACAAAGAGACACTAAAGAACTACAAAGAGACACAAAGAACTACAAAAGAGACACTAAAGAACTACAAAGAGACACTAAAGAACTACAAAGAGACACCAAAGAACTACAAAGAGACACTAAAGAACTACAAAGAGACACCAAAGAACTACAAAGAGACACCAAAGAACTACAAAGGGACACCAAAGAACTACAAAGAACTACAAAGAGACACTAAAAACTACAAAGAGACACCAAAGAACTACAAAGGGACACCAAAGAACTACAAAGAACTACAAAGAGACACCAAAGAACTACAAAGAGACACCAAAGAACTACAAAGGGACACCAAGAACTACAAAGGGACACCAAAGAACTACAAAGAACTACAAAGAGACACTAAAGAACTACAAAGAGACCAAAGAGGGGGAAATAAAAGTATTTCCCCTGTAAATCGACACGTGGAAACTTCTCATTTCTGAATGCTGGACGAACTTCCAACATCCTGGAAGTTCAGTCTGACGCTCCGGTTTCTCCTCAAAAGGTGCGAAGTGTCTCAGTTTGGAGGGTTTTAAAGTGCCTCATTGTGCTGCAGTAACTCTCTGAGAGTCCACCTGAGGATCTGAACACATCCTGCTCCGTGCTTCAGGACTGAGTGTTTACACTGAAGCCGCAGGAATGTGCCACGGGGATCAGAGATAATGGAGATAAGACGCCTCGTTATAAAGTGTGAAAACAGCTTGTTGAACAGCAGGTACGAACACGAGCGCTCCTCAACAGCTTAGACCTTTCAATAAGGGAGGAGTACTCATTATTTAGGGACAATTTCACGTTCATTGGCAGGGATTTGAGCTTATAGCGGTCCTTTGATTCCTCTTTTCTAAACAGTGTGAGAGTTGCATGGTGTCTGCACAAAGCTCTGCTCTGGGTCAATGTCTCAAAGCTGGACTCAAATACTGCATTTATACGGTAAATACTGTATTTTGAAGTTGTAGTGATTAATATTACAAAGAGACACTAAGGACTACAAAGAGACACTAAGGACTACAAAGAGACACTAAGGACTACAAAGAGACACTAAAGGACAGAGAGACACTAAAGGACTACAGAGAGACACTAGAGGACTACAAAGAGACACTGAAGGACTACAAAGAGACACTAAGGGACTACAAAGAGACACTAAGGACTACAAAGAGACACTAAGGACTACAAAGAGACACTAAAGGACAGAGAGACACTAAAGGACTACAGAGAGACACTAAGGATACAGAGAGACACTAAGGACTACAGAGAGACACTAAGGACTACAAAGAGACATAGAGGACACAAAGAGACACTAAGGACTACAGAGAGACACTAAGGACTACAAAGAGACACTAAGGACTACAAAGGAACACTAGAGGACTACAAAGAGACACTAAGGACTACAAAGAGACATAGAGGACTACAGAGAGACACTAGAGGACTACAAAGAGACACTAAGGACTACAGAGAGACACTAAGGACTACAAAGAGACACTAGAGGACTACAGAGAGACACTAGAGGACTACAAAGAGACAACTAGAGGACTACAAAGAGACACTAAGGACTACAAAGAGACACTAAGGACTACAGAGAGACACTAGAGGACTACAGAGAGACACTAGAGGACTACAAAGAGACACTAGAGGACTACAGAGAGACACTAGAGGACTACACAGAGACACTAGAGGACTACAAAGAGGACACTAGAGGACTACACAGAGACACTAGAGGACTACAGAGAGACACTAGAGGACTACAGAGAGACACTAGAGGACTACAAAGAGACACTAAGGACTACAGAGAGACACTAGAGGACTACAGAGAGACACTAGAGGACTACAAAGAGACACTAGAGGACTACAAAGAGACACTAGAGGACTACAGAGAGACACTAGAGGACTACAGAGAGACACTAGAGGACTACAAAGAGACACTAGAGGACTACACAGAGACACTAGAGGATACAGAGAGACACTAGAGGACTACAGAGAGACACTAGAGGACTACAAAGAGACACTAGAGGACTACAGAGAGACACTAGAGGACTACAGAGAGACACTAGAGGACTACAAAGAGACACTAGAGGACTAACACAGAGACACTAGAGGACTACAGAGAGACACTAGAGGACTACAGAGAGACACTAGAGGACTACAGAGAGACACTAGAGGGACTACAAAGAGACACTAGAGGACTACACAGAGGACACTAGAGGACTACAGAGAGACACTAGAGGACTACAGAGAGACACTAGAGGACTACAAAGAGACACTAAGGATACAGAGAGACACTAGAGGGACTACAAAGAGACACTAGAGGACTACAGAGAGACACTAGAGGACTACAGAGAGACACTAGAGGACTACAGAGAGACACTAAGGGACTACAAAGAGACACTAAGGACTACAAAGAGACACTAGAGGACTACAAAGAGACACTAAGGACTACAAAGAGACACTAGAGGACTACAAAGAGACACTAAGGACTACAGAGAGACACTAGAGGACTACAAAGAGAATAGAGGACTACAAAGAGACACTAGAGGACTACAAAGAGACACTAGAGGACTACAAAGAGACACTAGAGGACTACAGAGAGACCTAGAGGACTACAGAGAGACACTAGAGGACTACAGAGAGACACTAGAGGACTACACAGAGACACTAGAGGACTACAAAGAGACACTAGAGGACTACAGAGAGACACTAGAGGGACTACAGAGAGACACTAGAGGACTACAGAGAGACACTAAAGGACTACAGAGAGACACTAGAGGACTACAGAGAGACACTCGAGGACTACAGAGAGACACTGAAGGACTACAGAGAGACACTAGAGGACTACAAAGAGACACTAAAGGACTACAGAGAGACACTAGAGGACTACAGAGAGACACTAGAGGACTACAAAGAGACACTAGAGGACTACAGAGAGACACTAGAGGACTACAGAGAGACACTAGAGGACTACAGAGAGACACTAGAGGACTACAGAGAGACACTAGAGGACTACAGAGAGACACTAGAGGACTACAAGAGACACTAAAGGACTACAAAGAGACACTAGAGGACTACAGAGAGACACTGAAGGACTACAGAGAGACACTAGAGGACTACAAAGAGACACTAGAGGACTACAGAGAGACATAGAGGACTACAGAGAGACACTAGAGGACTACAGAGAGACACTAGAGGACTACAGAGAGAGACTAGAGGACTACAGAGAGACACTAGAGGACTACAAAGAGACACTAGAGGACTACAAAGAGACACTAGGATACAGAGAGACACTAGAGGACTACAGAGAGACACTAGAGGACTACAGAGAGACACTAGAGGACTACAGAGAGACACTAGAGGACTACAGAGAGACACTAGAGGACTACAAAGAGACACTAGAGGACTACAAAGAGACACTGAAGGACTACAGAGAGACACTAGAGGACTACAGAGAGACACTAGAGGACTACAAAGGAGACACTAAAGGACTACAGAGAGACACTAGAGGACACAGAGAGACACTAGAGGACTACAGAGAGACACTAGAGGACTACAGAGAGACACTAGAGGACTACAGAGAGACACTAGAGGACTACAGAGAGACACTAGAGGACTACAGAGAGACACTAGAGGACTACAGAGAGACACTAGAGGACTACAGAGAGACACTAGAGGACTACAAAGAGACACTAGAGGACTACAGAGACACTAGAGGACTACAGAGAGACACTAGAGGACTACAAAGAGACACTAGAGGACTACAGAGAGAGACACTAGAGGACTACAGAGACACTAGAGGATACAGAGAGACACTAAGGACTACAGAGACACTAGAGGACTACAGAGAGACACTAGAGGACTACAGAGACACTAGAGGGACTACAGAGAGACACTAGAGGACTACAGAGACGACACTAAGGACTACAGAGACACTAGAGGACTACAAAGAGACACTAGAGGACTACAAAGAGACACTAAAGGACTACAAAGAGACAATAGAGGACTACAAAGAGACACTAGAGGACTACAGAGAGACACTAGAGGACTACAAAGAGACACTAGAGGACTACAGAGAGGACACTAGAGGACTACAGAGAGACACTAGAGGACTACAGAGAGACACTAGAGGACTACAGAGAGACACTAGAGGACTACAGAGAGACACTAGAGGACTACAGAGAGACACTAGAGACTACAGAGAGACACTAAGGACTACAAAGAGACACTAAGGACACAGAGAGACACTAAGGACTACAAAGAGACACTAAGGACTACAGAGAGACACTAAGGACTACAAAGAGACACTAAGGACTACAAAGAGACACTAGAGGACTACAAAGAGACACTAGAGGACTACAAAGAGACACTAGAGGACTACAGAGAGACACTAGAGGACTACAGAGAACACTAGAGGACTACAGAGAGACAATAGAGGACGAACTAGAGAAGAGACACTAAGGACTACAGAGAGACACTAGAGGACTACAAAGAGACACTAGAGACTACAGAGAGACACTAGAGGACTACAGAGAGACACTAGAGGACACTAAACACGAGAGACACTAGAGGACTACAGAGAGACACTAGAGGACTACAGAGAGACACTAGAGGACTACAGAGAGACACTAGGACTACAAGAGACACTAGAGACAACAGAGAGACATAGAGGACTACAGAGAGGACACTAGAGGACTACAGAGAGACACTAGAGGACTACAAAGAGATACTAGAGGACTACAGAGAGACACTAGAGGACTACAGAGAGACACTAGAGGACTACAAAGAGACACTAGAGGACTACAAAGAGACACTAGAGGACTACAAAGAGACACTAGAGGACTACAAGAGACACTAGAGGACTACAAAGAGACACTAAGGACTACAAAGAGACACTAGAGGACTACAAAGAGACACTAGAGGACTACAAGAGACACTAGAGACTACAAAGAGACACTAGAGGACTACAAAGAGACACTAGAGGACTACAAAGAGACACTAGAGGACTACAAAGAGACACTAAGGACTACAAGAGACACTAAGGACTACAAAGAGACACTAAGGACTACAGAGAGACACTAAGGACTACAAAGAGACACTAAGGACTACAAAGAGACACTAAGGGACTACAAAATGACACTAAGGACTACAGAGAGACACTAAGGACTACAAAGAGACACTAAAGGACTACAGAGAGACATTAAGGACTACAAAGAGACACTAAGGACTACAAAGAGACACTAAACTGAATTTGATGGCATTTCTCTCATGTTAACGATGGATTTTATGGATGATATTGTGAATTTAATTGCATTTAATTTACTTTATCTGTATCTCGAGACATTAATACAAGATGCATTTAGTAAAAAAACGATATGTTAAAAACGTTTTGGGGGTTATTTTACAAAGCAAAGTCAGAAGAACGACATGCATTATCTCCTTCTGCTTCAAAATGAATGTTTAAACTTCGTAATTAAACACATTTAGTTTCCATTCAGGGCACATTGCTGCGGTGATGTAACGCATGTTGTGTTTCTCCGTGCTTTGTGCTGCTAAACGCTGCAGACGGTTGGTAAGCCTCTGCTGGATCACTGCCTCCAACTGAACACCATGAATATGCATGAGGAGGAGAAGAAGAAGGAGGAGGAGGAGGAGAAGGAGGAAGAGGAGGAGGAGGAGTGCTCATCAGAATATTCAGTGACGTGCACTCCTGGATATTCACGAGTCTCATAATGAGTACAGTGAGCAAGCTGCTATTTCCTGTTTAATCTGACGCTGATCCGTGTTTCTAGGTCAGGATCTCGGGAGCGTTCGAGCACGATGACTTCAGGAAAACAAACAAAAAAACCCTCCTCTCTTTGTCAGAAAGTAGGGCAGCAAGTGGCAGAGAAACGCACCAATGGCTTCTTGGGAAATCCCCAATTAGTTTCCTCTGAGTGACTGACGGGAATTTAAAGGACGCACATCCGTTATTCTCCTCTTTAACAAACCATGTGTATACAGAGTCCGTCTCTGATTGGCTGAAACACCAAATGCCTTCCCATAATCCCCTCTGTTTCAGCCCTGTTCCAAAAAGTGCTGATTGTGTGTCTGTAGCTTTAAATGCTAATGAGCTGCTACTGGCCACGCCCCCTGAGAGATGATTGGTTTAAAAAAACACAATGACATTAGTGACAAAAAAGTCGATGGTGATTTCAGTTTTGGAAGAAAATTCTGAGTTTTTAACGTTAATTAAGACACTAATACTGTAGATAAGGTGATTTATGGTCAATTGAGGCGTCAAAGTTAGTGAAATAAACTCATAAATACTAAATTACAAGTGAAAGTCCTGCTTTAAAACCTTCATAATACAGTTTATTTAATCTGTGAGATATTTAAATAATCTATAGAGGCATACAAATGTTGAAATTGCATTTAATTATTGTAAGAAATGTCTGGTTGTTCATAAGGTTTTGTAAAAAGATTTTCTGAATATTTGCCCTAAAACAAAGGTCACATTTGGACTTGTTGTTTATTTATAGCTTATTATGCTGTTTTTAGACAAAATATGGAGCAAATATTTTAGATAATTAGCAAAGATCTGAGTCGAAATGTTTTGACAAAAGCTAACATTTTCTTCAAATGTACACAAATAACGTGTAGTTTTTCTGCTGAATTTAGACTTATTTGGTATTTTTGGAAACCTCATAATCTCTGCTAGAATCTACAGTAATGCTATGGGTTAACGCAAACTTTAAAATGACTTCATGAAGGTTTGAATGCATGAAGTGTTGCAGTTTCAAGCTGATATACAGTATTAGTGTCTTACATCTTCTCCCATTTGGACTTGTTGTTTATTTATAGATTTATGGTATAGTTTGTGGCCCCTGATTGAGTCGGAGCCCCTGATTTAATCTCCCTGCAGCAGGTTGTTGATAAAGGGTTAAAGCAGAGGGGGGGGGAATATATTTCTTGTCATTAGTTCTGCAGATTTGGGGCCCTCGGCGGTCACACTGAGCTGTTGTTAGGGGACCAGAGGACCCTGATCTGGGGTTAGATCAGTGGGAACCAGGGTCAGAGAAACACCTGGAAACATTCACTCATCTCCTCTCATATCTCACTGCAAACAGAAACACGTTAGATCAGAAACAAGGCGGAAAATTGATAGAAAATGACCGAAAATTCAAGTGAATAATTTAATGTCTAATACATCTCTTTCCCAGCAAAAAGGAACTGAATATATTAGATTATATACAAGGCGGGAAACTGACCGAAAATGACAGATAATTCATGTTTTTTTTATGCAAAACTCTGATTTGTAGGAACCAGAGTCAATAATATAATGTCTATTGATATTTCCCAGCAAAAAGGGACTGAGTATATTGGAGGTGGAATATGTACGGATAATCTAAGAATATTCAAATTGTTTTAATGCAAAACTCTGATTTGGGGGATTTTAAGGAACCAGGGTCCATCATTTAATGTTTAATAAATGTATTTTGATATTTCCCGGCCAAAAGGGACTGAGTATATTGGAGGAAGGCGGAAAATGGACCAAAAATGACAGAATTTTTTTTTTAGGCAAAACTCTTCAAAAGTTACCGTAAACAGACTAGATTCAAAGCATTTTTGTTTTTGGTGGTTTTCTGAACAGTTAAGGGTTGATCTAAGTGCTAAACAAGACATTTTAAGGCTATAAATCTGTGGGAACCAGGGTCAGTAAAACACCTGGAATCATTCATTAAACGTCCAATAAATCTCCTTTGATATCTCCCAGTAAACAGGGTCTGAATACATTGGAGACGAGGCGGAAAATTGCCCAAAAATCATAGAAAATTCAAGTTTTCTTTTGATGCAAAACTCTTTTGTGGGACTTGTGGGAACCAGGGTCAGAGAAACACCTGCAATCATTCAGAAAACATCCAATAAATCTCTTCTGATATCAAACGGCAACTGAACAGAGTCAGAAACAAGTGGAACATTGAGGAGAAGTCATAGAAAATTCAACTTTGGATGCAAATTAATTGATAGATAAAAAGTAAAAAGCTACAGACTTGGTACCGAGTCAGATTTAAGTCACAAGGATGAGTTTAAAGCCGAAATGCATCAGGTTTGTCTTGAAAACTGGTCAAAGTATGATTTTATGGTCATTTTTCGGACATTTCTTTCACATAAAATGGAATATTTAGCATTTCATTCAGCCGTTTTGATTCGTCCAAACAGATGAGGACTTAAATAACTAAATAAAGTTAGATTTAGAGTCACGATGGGAGCCTAAATAACATTTATCCTCTAATGATCAGTGTGAAAAATACACTTAGTGGGAAGAGTCACCCATTGGTTTGTTCACTTTGCTTTTTGAGCCTCGATTTTAGTTTGTGGACGTTTCCGTCGTGTCTTTGTGGACGTTTCCGTCGCGTCTTTGGGACGTTTCCGTCGCGTCTTTGTGGACGTTTCCGTCGCGTCTTTGTGGACGTTTCCGTCGCGTCTTTGTGGACGTTTCCGTTGCGTCTTTGTGGACGTTTCCGTTGCGTCTTTTTGGACGTTTCCATCGTGTCTTTTGGACGTTTCCGTCGTGTCTTTTTGGACGTTTCCATCGCGTCTTTTTGGACGTTTCCATCGCGTCTTTTTGGACGTTTCCGTTGTGTCTTTGTGGACGTTTCCATCGTGCTTTTTGGACGTTTCCGTCGTGTCTTTTTGGACGTTTCCATCGCGTCTTTTTGGACGTTTCCATCGCGTCTTTTTGGACGTTTCCGTTGTGTCTTTGTGGACGTTTCCATCGCGTCTTTGTGGACGTTTCCATCGTGTCTTTTGGACATTTCCATTGTGTCTTTGTGGACGTTTCCATCGTGTCTTTTTGGACATTTCCATCGTGTCTTTGTGGACGTTTCCATCGTGTCTTTTTGGACGTCTCCATCGTGTCTTTGTGGACGTTTCCATCGTGTCTTTGTGGACGTCTCCATCGTGTCTTTTGGACATTTCCATCGTGTCTTTGTGGACGTTTCCATCGTGTCTTTTGGACGTTCCAACGTGTCTTTTTGGACATTTCCATCGTGTCTTTGTGGACGTTTCCATCGTGTTTTTGTGGACGTTTCCATCGTGTCTTTTTGGACATTTCCATCGTGTCTTTGTGGACGTTTCCATCGCGTCTTTGTGGACGTTTCCATCGTGTCTTTTGGACATTTCCATCGTGTCTTTGTGGACGTTTCCATCGTGTCTTTTTGGACATTTCCATCGTGTCTTTGTGGACGTTTCCATCGTGTCTTTTTGGACGTTTCCATCGTGTCTTTGTGGACGTTTCTGTCGTGTCTTTGTGGACGTTTCCATCGCGTTTGTGGACGTTTCCATCGTGTCTTTGTGGACGTCTCCATCGTGTCTTTTTGGACATTTCCATCGTGTCTTTGTGGACGTTTCCATCGTGTCTTTTTGGACGTTTCCAACGTGTCTTTTTGGACATTTCCATCGTGTCTTGTGGACGTTCCATCGTTTTGTGGACGTTTCCATCGTGTCTTTTTGGACATTTCCATCGTGTCTTTGTGGACGTTTCCATCGTGTCTTTGTGGACGTTTCCATCGTGTCTTTGTGGACATTTCCATCGTGTCTTTTGGACATTTCCATCGTGTCTTTGTGGACGTTTCCATCGTGTCTTGTGGACGTTTCCATCGTGTCTTTGTGGACGTTTCCATCGTGTCTTTTTGGACGTTTCCATCGTGTCTTTGTGGACGTTTCTGTCGTGTCTTTGTGGACGTTTCCATCGCGTCTTTGTGGACGTTTCCATCGTGTCTTTGTGGACGTCTCCATCGTGTCTTTTTGGACATTTCCATCGTGTCTTTGTGGACGTTTCCATCGTGTCTTTTTGGACGTTTCCAACGTGTCTTTTGGACATTTCCATCGTGTCTTTGTGGACGTTTCCATCGTGTCTTTGTGGACGTTTCCATCGTGTCTTTTTGGACATTTCCATCGTGTCTTTGTGGACGTTTCCATCGTGTCTTTGTGGACGTTTCCATCGTGTCTTTGTGGACATTTCCATCGTGTCTTTTTGGACATTTCCATCGTGTCTTTGTGGACGTTTCCATCGTGTCTTTTTGGACGTTCCATCGTGTCTTTTCAGTAAATTACTAAAAAACACAGCGTGGGAAACGGTCAAGGTTGCAAGACAGAGGAAAGGAGATTATAGGTTATTTTGAGTGGATGTATGTCCTAATCTCAGTGGAAAATAAGCTATAAAGTGCATGTTTCTGGGTGTAAACAGAGAGCTGCAGACTGAGCGTACTTTCTGCACTTCTGTTCTGCATTAAAAGTCATCCAGGGACTCGAACATAGTTTATGACGCACTCGATGACCCCCACTGCTTTCTGCCTTCCTCAGTCCTCGTGTACTTTTTGCATTTTTAATCCGCCTTGTTACAGCTTTGTTTTCCGTCCCTGAGACACCTGGTTTGGATTTTTCCTGCGTTTCCCGCCGGCATGTGAAGGCATCGCGGGTCAGCAGCTAATCTCCCGCCATGACTTCATCTCTTGAAACCGTACAACGGGTGTGATTAAGAGGCTTTGGGGGAATTTGTGCCGGGTTACAGAACGCCATTATGGTCTTAAGGTGGATTTGGTGTTGAATTATTTTTGCGATCGCCACACACTCAGGAGCTTATCTGTTGTTACAGGAGGAGCTCAGAGGGCGGCTTTACAGTGCCGGGTTAGTGGGAATAACACAAAATAATGCTTTAAATAGATTTAGCAGGTATATGAATGTCGTGTGTTCCTGTGGGATCATTTCAGCAGTTTTGGAAGAAAATCGATGTTTTAACGTAATTTAAGACACTTATACTGTAGGTATCAGCATGAAACTGCACCACTTCATGCATTAAAACCTTCATTAAGTCATTATAAAGTTTGTTTAAACCCATAGCATTACTCTAAAGTCTAGCAGAGATTATGAAGTTTCCAAAGATACCAAATAAGTTTAAATTCAGCAAATAAACTGCACGTTATTTGCATACATTTGAAGAATAAGTTCGCTTTTTTCCATATGTTTGGGCTCAGTCTCTAATATTTGCTCCATAGAATAACATGTAACCTACTTTCAAATCAGCTTCACTTTAAATAATACATAAAACGGTTCATTTATGTAACACACACACACACACACACACACACACACACACACACACACACACACACACACACACACACACACACACACTTGTTTTATTGAGTTTTTAACGTTAATGCAGACATTAAGCATGCAAATCTGCTGTATTAATGAACATTTTCATAGACTTTACTTTAGTTGAAGCCCCTACTTATAATGCAAACTATTGCTTTGGTAAAATAAAACAGATTTTAGCTTCAAAATGTCTGTAAAAGTATCCCCAAAACTCTGATTTTCAGGTGAACATGAGTAACAGCATGTCCTCTGGTCAGCAGAAGTGTTTTAGAGGAGGGTCTTTGGTGCAGATTGAGTTGGAAAAGCAGGGGGGGAGAATCAGGATGGCAGGGCAGGAGTTTCTGTGCCGGGAATACCAAACGCCGGCTCCATGCACCGAAGACAAAGACCTGAGAGTCTAAAAAACACTGGAGACTACATGTCCCATCATGCAACTGGCATAATGCAACTGGGAAGATCTGTGGACAGTTAATGGCAAAGGAAATGAAGGAGAAGCACCAGTTCATAAATGCTGAAAGTTGTGTCCGATTAAAACTTAAATGTCTTCTTAAAAACACTTGAAACTACAAGTCCCATCATGCACTCTGATTGTTCCTTAGATTTCAGAAATAGTATGTTTAAAGGGGTTCCATCGCGATGTAGCACAGGTTTCTACAGCAGAGGTATCTCTAACAACACTTGATACTACATGTCCCATCATGCAACAGATTCTTCCTTAGATTTCAGAAATATTCCCCAGAGATGTAGCACAGGTTGAGGTAGCTTTTAAAACACTGGACACTACATGTCCCATCATGCAACTGGGTAGCTTCTTCTGTAGACCTCTTTTCGTTTCTTTTTCAGGATAACGTCCAACTTCTGTGCAAAAAAAGGGCGGCGTGGCTCCACGTGTCTCGTGATTAATCCTGCGCTCATTAGGCTGAAACACAATCCCTTTCACTGCTCACTTTGTTTCACAGGAATACATTAGCATACTAAACACCAGAGCAGGCCTTTCTCAGGGAGAGCAGTTAGACTGATTTCAGAAACAAGAGACTCATCTGCAGAATCAGACGTTTAATCCTGAAGAGTTGGAGCAGTTTGGTGCTAAGAGTCTGAAGACGTTTTTAAGGTTATACACATTTGGATGAATGATGTGAAATATAACCAAGTGTTAAATCAGACTGTAGTTCCACCTGGAGTAAATCCACAAGCTACCCTGCAGTATACAAAGTCATTCAAACTAGCTGCACCTTTACCAGCTTTGAGAACACTTTCATGATCAATCATTATAAAACATATCATATATTATTCTGAAATGGACCAATCTGCACAATGACTACTTTTACTGTCGCTACTTTCACTATATTTTGATGAGAATACTTTTCTACTTTACTTGAGGAACATTTTGAATGCAGGACTTTTACTGTAACAGAGTATTCCTACACTCTGGTACTTCTACTTTTACTCAAGTACAAGATCTGAGTACTTCTACTTTTACTCAAGAACAAGACCTGAGTACTTCTACTTTTACTCAAGTACAAGATCTGAGTACTTCTACTTTTACTCAAGTACAAGATCTGAGTACTTCTACTTTTACTCAAGTACAAGACCTGAGTACTTCTACTTTTACTAAGTACAAGATCTGAGTACTTCTACTTTTACTCAAGTACAAGATCTGAGTACTTCTACTTTTACTCAAGAACAAGATCTGAGTACTTCTACTTTTACTCAAGAACAAGATCTGAGTACTTCTACTTTTATCAAGAACAAGATCTGAGTACTTCTACTTTTACTCAAGAACAAGATCTGAGTACTTCTACTTTTACTCAAGTACAAGATCTGAGTACTTCTACTTTTACTCAAGTACAAGATCTGAGTACTTCTACTTTTACTCAAGTACAAGATCTGAGTACTTCGACTTTTACTCAAGTACAAGATCTGAGTACTTCTACTTTTACTCAAGTACAAGATCTGAGTACTTCTACTTTTACTCAAGTACAAGATCTGAGTACTTCTACTTTTACTCAAGTACAAGATCTGAGTACTTCTACTTTTACTCAAGTACAAGATCTGAGTACTTCTACTTTTACTCAAGTACAAGATCTGAGTACTTCGACTTTTACTCAAGTACAAGGCCTGAGTACTTCTACTTTTACTCAAGTACAAGATCTGAGTACTTCTACTTTTACTCAAGTACAAGATCTGAGTACTTCTACTTTTACTCAAGTACAAGGCCTGAGTACTTCTACTTTTACTCAAGTACAAGATCTGAGTACTTCTACTTTTACTCAAGTACAAGATCTGAGTACTTCTACTTTTACTCAAGTACAAGATCTGAGTACTTCTACTTTTTACTAAGTACAAGATCTGAGTACTTCTACTTTTACTCAAGTACAAGATCTGAGTACTTCGACTTTTACTCAAGTACAAGATCTGAGTACTTCTACTTTTACTCAAGTACAAGGCATGAGTACTTCTACTTTTACTCAAGTACAAGGCCTGAGTACTTCTACTTTTACTCAAGTACAAGATCTGAGTACTTCTACTTTTACTCAAGTACAAGATCTGAGTACTTCTACTTTTACTCAAGTACAAGATCTGAGTACTTCGACTTTTACTCAAGTACAAGGCCTGAGTACTTCTACTTTTACTCAAGTACAAGATCTGAGTACTTCTACTTTTACTCAAGTACAAGATCTGAGTACTTCTACTTTTACTCAAGTACAAGGCCTGAGTACTTCTACTTTACTCAAGTACAAGATCTGAGTACTTCGACTTTTACTCAAGTACAAGATCTGAGTACTTCTACTTTCACTCAAGTACAAGATCTGAGTACTTCTACTTTACTCAAGTACAAGATCTGAGTACTTCTACTTTTACTCAAGTACAGGATCTGAGTACTTCTACTTTTACTCAAGTACAGGATCTGAGTACTTCTACTTTTACTCAAGTACAAGATCTGAGTACTTCTACTTTTACTCAAGTACAAGGCCTGAGTACTTCTACTTTTACTCAAGTACAAGGTCTGAGTACTTTACTTTTACTCAATTACAAGATCTGAGTACTTCTACTTTTACTCAAGTACAAGATCTGAGTACTTATACTTTTACTCAAGTACAAGATCTGAGTACTTCTACTTTTACTCAAGTACAAGATCTGAGTACTTCTACTTTTACTCAAGTACAAGACCTGAGTACTTCTACTTTTACTCAAGTACAAGACCTGAGTACTTCTACTTTTATCAAGTACAAGATCTGAGTACTTATACTTTTACTCAAGTACAAGATCTGAGTACTTCTACTTTTACTCAAGTACAAGATCTGAGTACTTCTACTTTTACTCAAGTACAAGACCTGAGTACTTCTACTTTTACTCAAGTACAAGACCTGAGTACTTCTACTTTTACTCAAGTACCAGACCTGAGGCTCAGAGTAAAGACATGTGGTGAGCAGCAGTGTTGGGTGTAACGTGTTACAAAAGTAACGGAGTTACAGTAATATTACTTTTTGCTGTAACGAAGTAATGTAACGCATTACTAATGAAATGTGGGTAATATACTACCCGTTACAATTCTCATTAAAGCAGTTACAACACATTTCAACCCAAAATTAAATGGTGTTTTGTTTTTTAAGAATTCACTAACATCGCGAGACATTCCGACATCAGAGAAAAATGGTGCGGGTAGATTAGTGAGCCTGGTGTTTACCCTTCAGGCTCATCAAGATCTCTCCGCTTCGCGTCGGGTTCCCTGATCAGCCTGTCGGGTGCTCTTTCCCCCATAAGGACCGCCTCGCTGCACATTATCCCGCTACACGGCCATACTGAACAAACTACAGAGCCCAGTGTTCTGTTATTGTTTACTTCCTCTCTGTAGTTCATTCCATGTTCCTGTTATTGTTTACTTCCTCTCTGTAGTTCATTCTGTGTTCCTGTATTGTTTATTCTCTCTGTAGTTCTTCGTGTTCCTGTTATTGTTTACTTCCTCTCTGTAGTTCATCCATGTTCTGTTATTGTTTACTTCCTCTCTGTAGTTCATTCTGTGTTCCTGTTATTGTTTACTTCCTCTCTGTAGTTCATTCCATGTTCCTGTTATTGTTTACTTCCTCTCTGTAGTTCATTCCATGTTCCTGTTATTGTTTACTTCCTCTCTGTAGTTCATTCTGTGTTCCTGTTATTGTTTACTTCCTCTCTGTAGTTCATTCCATGTTCCTGTTATTGTTACTTCCTCTCTGTAGTTCATTCTGTGTTCCTGTTATTGTTTACTTCCTCTCTGTAGTTCATTCCATGTTCCTGTTATTGTTTACTTCCTCTCTGTAGTTCATTCCATGTTCCTGTTATTGTTTACTTCCTCTCTGTAGTTCATTCTGTGTTCCTGTTATTGTTTACTTCCTCTCTGTAGTTCATTCCATGTTCCTGTTATTGTTTACTTCCTCTCTGTAGTTCATTCTGTGTTCCTGTTATTGTTTACTTCCTCTCTGTAGTTCATTCTGTGTTCCTGTTATTGTTTACTTCCTCTCTGTAGTTCATTCCATGTTCCTGTTATTGTTTACTCCTCTCTGTAGTTCATTCTGTGTTCCTGTTATTGTTTACTTCCTCTCTGTAGTTCATTCTGTGTCCTGTTATTGTTTACTTCCTCTCTGTAGTCATTCTGTGTTCCTGTTATTGTTTACTTCCTCTGTAGTTCATTCTGTGTTCCTGTTATTGTTTACTTCCTCTCTGTAGTTCATTCATGTTCCTGTTATTGTTTACTTCCTCTCTGTAGTTCATTCCATGTTCCTGTTATTGTGTTATTCCTCTCTGTAGTTCATTCTGTGTTCCTGTTATTGTTTACTTCCTCTCTGTAGTTCATTCTGTGTTCCTGTTATTGTTTACTTCCTCTCTGTAGTTCATTCCGTGTTCCTGTTATTGTTTACTTCCTCTCTGTAGTTCATTCTGTGTCCTGTTATTGTTTACTTCCTCTCTGTAGTTCATTCGTGTTCCTGTTATTGTTTACTTCCTCTCTGTAGTTCATTCCGTGTTTGTTATTGTTTACTTCCTCTCTGTAGTTCATTCTGTGTTCCTGTATTGTTTACTTCCTCTCTGTAGTTCATTCTGTGTTCCTGTTATTGTTTACTTCCTCTCTGTAGTTCATTCTGTGTCTGTTATTGTTTACTTCCTCTCTGTAGTTCATTCGTGTTCCTGTTATTGTTTACTTCCTCTCTGTAGTTCATTCATGTTCCTGTTATTGTTACTTCCTCTCTGTAGTTCATTCTGTGTTCCTGTTATTGTTTACTTCCTCTCTGTAGTTCATTCTGTGTTCCTGTTATTGTTTACTTCCTCTCTGTAGTTCATTCTGTGTTCCTGTTATTGTTTACTTCCTCTCTGTAGTTCATTCCATGTTCCTGTTATTGTTTACTTCCTCTCTGTAGTTCATTCTGTGTTCCTGTTATTGTTTACTTCCTCTCTGTAGTTCATTCTGTGTTCCTGTTATTGTTTACTTCCTCTCTGTAGTTCATTCTGTGTTCCTGTTATTGTTTACTTCCTCTCTGTAGTTCATTCTGTGTTCCTGTTATTGTTTACTTCCTCTCTGTAGTTCATTCGGTGTTCCTGTTATTGTTTACTTCCTCTCTGTAGTTCATTCCATGTTCCTGTTATTGTTTACTTCCTCTCTGTAGTTCATTCCGTGTTCCTGTTATTGTTTACTTCCTGTCTGTAGTTCATTCCGTGTTCCTGTTATTGTTTACTTCCTGTCTGTAGTTCATTCCGTGTTCCTGTTATGTTTACTTCCTGTCTGTAGTTCATTCGTGTTCCTGTTATTGTTTACTTCCTGTCTGTAGTTCATTCTGTGTTCCTGTTATTCTTTACTTCCTCTCTGTAGTTCATTCTGTGTCCTGTTAGTGTTTACTTCCTCTCTGTAGTTCATTCTGTGTTCCTGTTATTGTTTACTTCCTGTCTGTAGTTCATTCTGTGTTCCTGTTATTGTTTACTTCCTCTCTGTAGTTCATTCTGTGTTCCTGTTAGTGTTTACTTCCTCTCTGTAGTTCATTCCGTGTTCCTGTTATTGTTTACTCTCCTCTCTGTAGTCCATTCTGTGTTCCTGTTATTGTTTACTTCCTCTCTGTAGTTCATTCCATGTTCCTGTTATTGTTTACTTCCTCTCTATAGTTCATTCAATGTTCTGTTATTGTTTACTTCCTCTCTGTAGTTCATTCTGTGTTCTGTTATTGTTTACTTCCTGTCTGTAGTTCATTCCATGTTCCTGTTATTGTTACTTCCTCTCTGTAGTTCATTCTGTGTTCTGTTATTGTTTACTTCCTCTCTGTAGTTCATTCCATGTTCCTGTTATTGTTACTTCCTCTCTGTAGTTCATTCTGTGTTCCTGTTATTGTTTACTTCCTCTCTGTAGTTCATTGTGTTCCTGTTTGTTTACTTCCTGTCTGTAGTTCATTCCATGTTCCTGTTATTGTTTACTTCCTCTCTGTAGTCCATCAATGTTCTGTATTGTTTACTTCCTCTCTGTAGTTCATTCCATGTTCCTGTTATTGTTTACTTCCTCTCTGTAGTCCATTCAATGTTCTGTTATTGTTTACTTCCTCTCTGTAGTTCATTCTGTGTCCTGTTATTGTTTATTCCTCTCTGTAGTCATTCTGTGTTCCTGTTATTGTTTACTTCCTCTCTGTAGTTCATTCAATGTTCTGTTATTGTTTACTTCCTCTCTGTAGTTCATTCCATGTTCCTGTTATTGTTTACTTCCTCTCTGTAGTTCATTCCATGTCCTGTTATTGTTTACTTCCTCTCTGTAGTTCATTCTGTGTTCCTGTTATTGTTTACTTCCTCTCTGTAGTTCATTCTGTGTTCCTGTTATTGTTTACTTCCTCTCTGTAGTCCATTCAGTGTTCCTGTTATTGTTTACTTCCTCTCTGTAGTTCATTCTGTGTTCCTGTTATTGTTTACTTCCTCTCTGTAGTTCATTCTGTGTTCCTGTTATTGTTTACTTCCTCTCTGTAGTTCATTCCATGTTTCTGTTATTGTTTACTTCCTCTCTGTAGTTCATTCAGTGTTCCTGTTATTGTTTACTTCCTCTCTGTAGTTCATTCTGTGTCCTGTTATTGTTTACTTCCTCTCTGTAGTTCATTCTGTGTTCCTGTTATTGTTTACTTCCTCTCTGTAGTTCATTCTGTGTCCTGTTATTGTTTACTTCCTCTCTGTAGTTCATTCGTGTTCTGTTATTGTTTACTTCCTCTCTGTAGTTCATTCTGTGTTCCTGTTATTGTTTACTTCCTCTCTGTAGTTCATCTGTGTTCCTGTTATTGTTTACTTCCTCTCTGTAGGTTCATTCCATGTTCTGTTATTGTTTACTTCCTCTCTGTAGTTCATTCCATGTTCCTGTTATTGTTTACTTCCTCTCTGTAGTTCATTCCATGTTCTGTTATTGTTTACTTCCTCTCTGTAGTTCATTCATGTTCCTGTTATTGTTTACTTCCTCTCTGTAGTTCATTCTGGTTCCTGTTATTGTTTACTTCCTCTCTGTAGTTCATTCCATGTTCTGTTATTGTTTACTTCCTCTCTGTAGTTCATTCTGTGTTCCTGTTATTGTTTACTTCCTCTCTGTAGTTCATTCCATGTTCCTGTTATTGTTTACTTCCTCTCTGTAGTTCATTCTGTGTTCCTGTTATGTTTACTTCCTCTCTGTAGTTCATTCCATGTTCTGTTATTGTTTACTTCCTCTCTGTAGTTCATTCTGTGTTCCTGTTATTGTTTACTTCCTCTCTGTAGTTCATTCTGTGTTCTGTTAGTTTACTTCCTCTCTGTAGTCCATTCTGTGTTCCTGTTATTGTTTACTTCCTCTCTGTAGTTCATTCTGTGTCCTGTTATTGTTTACTTCCTCTCTGTAGTTCATTCATGTTCTGTTATTGTTTACTTCCTCTCTGTAGTTCATTCTGTGTTCCTGTTATTGTTTACTTCCTCTCTGTAGTTCATTCTGTGTTCCTGTTATTGTTTACTTCCTCTCTGTAGTTCATTCTGTGTTCCTGTTATTGTTTACTTCCTCTCTGTAGTTCATTCTGTGTTCCTGTTATTGTTTACTTCCTCTCTGTAGTTCATTCCATGTTCTGTTATTGTTTACTTCCTCTCTGTAGTTCATTCCATGTTCTGTTATTGTTTACTTCCTCTCTGTAGTTCATTCTGTGTTCCTGTTATTGTTACTTCCTCTCTGTAGTTCATTCCATGTTCTGTTATTGTTTACTTCCTCTCTGTAGTTCATTCCATGTTCTGTTATTGTTTACTTCCTCTCTGTAGTCATTCTGTGTTCCTGTTATTGTTTATCCTCTCTGTAGTTCATTCTGTGTTCCTGTTATTGTTTACTTCCTCTCTGTAGTTCATTCTGTGTTCCTGTTATTGTTTACTTCCTCTCTGTAGTTCATTCTGTGTTCCTGTTAGTTTACTTCTCTCTGTAGTTCATTCTGTGTTCCTGTTATGTTTACTTCCTCTCTGTAGTTCATTCCATGTTCTGTTAGTTTTACTTCCTCTCTGTAGTTCATTCCATGTTCTGTTATTGTTACTTCCTCTCTGTAGTTCATTCTGTGTCCTGTTATGTTACTTCCTCTCTGTAGTTCATTCTGTGTTCCTGTTAGTGTTTACTTCCTCTCTGTAGTTCATTCTGTGTTCCTGTTATTGTTTACTTCCTCTCTGTAGTTCATTCTGTGTTCCTGTTATTGTTTACTTCCTCTCTGTAGTTCATTCTGTGTTCCTGTTATTGTTTACTTCCTCTCTGTAGTTCATTCTGTGTTCCTGTTATTGTTTACTTCCTCTCTGTAGTTCATTCTGTGTTCCTGTTATTGTTTACTTCCTGTCTGTAGTTCATTCCATGTTCCTGTTATTGTTTACTTCCTCTCTGTAGTTCATTCTGTGTTCCTGTTATTGTTTACTTCCTGTCTGTAGTTCATTCTGTGTCCTGTTATTGTTTACTTCCTCTCTGTAGTTCATTCTGTGTTCCTGTTATTGTTTACTTCCTCTGTAGTTCATTCTGTGTTCCTGTTATTGTTTACTTCCTGTCTGTAGTTCATTCTGTGTTCCTGTTATTGTTTACTTCCTCTCTGTAGTTCATGACGTGTTCCTGTTATTGTTTACTTCCTCTCTGTAGTTCATTCTGTGTTCCTGTTATTGTTTACTTCCTCTCTGTAGTTCATTCTGTGTTCCTGTTATTGTTTACTTCCTCTCTGTAGTTCATTCTGTGTTCCTGTTATTGTTTACTTCCTCTCTGTAGTTCATTCTGTGTTCCTGTTATTGTTTACTTCCTCTCTGTAGTTCATTCCGTGTTCCTGTTATTGTTTACTTCCTCTCTGTAGTTCATTCCGTGTTCCTGTTATTGTTTACTTCCTCTCTGTAGTTCATTCTGTGTTCCTGTTAGTGTTTACTTCCTCTCTGTAGTTCATTCCATGTTCCTGTTATTGTTTACTTCCTCTCTGTAGTTCATTCTGTGTTCCTGTTATTGTTTACTTCCTCTCTGTAGTTCATTCCATGTTCCTGTTATTGTTTACTTCCTCTCTGTAGTTCATTCTGTGTTCCTGTTATTGTTTACTTCCTCTCTGTAGTTCATTCTGTGTTCCTGTTATTGTTTACTTCCTCTCTGTAGTCCATTCCATGTTCCTGTTATTGTTACTTCCTCTCTGTAGTTCATTCTGTGTCCTGTTATTGTTTACTTCCTCTCTGTAGTTCATTCCATGTTCCTGTTATTGTTTACTTCCTCTCTGTAGTTCATTCTGTGTTCCTGTTATTGTTTACTTCCTCTCTGTAGTTCATTCTGTGTTCCTGTTATTGTTTACTTCCTCTCTGTAGTTCATTCCATGTTCCTGTTATTGTTACTTCCTCTCTGTAGTCCATTCTGTGTTCCTGTTATGTTTACTTCCTCTCTGCTTCTTCTGGTGATTTATCTGACGTCCAGCGCTTCCGTCTTTTAACCTCTTCTCCTTTCTCTTTCTTGATCCTCCTGAGCACCTTCATTATAGTTCTTGCGGTCTGTACGGCTGGATCAACACCGTGTCACATGTTAAGAATTACAATCAGAATCGATTCAACTAAGCGTGTAATCAAAGTTGTTAGTAGCCTTAATGGCCTACACAGTTGTTATGCTACACATCCAACCCAGTCTCACGGCATTTTGTGTTATTAGTCACGAAATTTATTTAATCTATTGATTCGTGTTCACCAACACGATTTTCACCTTTTTTTTCGTGTCACACAGAACGATTTTAAATGCAATGTATTTCTATTGGTAGTATGTTTCGTGCCTGCAACACGTCTTTTTGTCCGGTCGGGTCTTGGAAGACCAGAAGCTGTGTGGTTCATAAAAACATGTTCTTACTCAATATCTTACCCTAAGCCTAACCCTATCCCTGTTATTTTAAATTGTATAATGTCTGAGTTTTTTTGTCAGAATACTTAAATCTGTATTTTTTAAATTTTTAAATACTTACATTTTAAATTTTTAAATTTGTTATTATTTACATTGCTTTTAAAATCGTTCTGTGTGACACGAAAAAAATGGCGAAATCGTGTTGGTGAACACGAATCAATAGATTCATTTCGTGACTAGAACACGAAATGCCGTGAGACTGTGTTGACACATCGCCCTTCACTGGATGTATCATGAGCTAAACTACATGTTAGCATTTAAAATACCTAGCCATTCTTTTGCGTTTATTTTGGTAAAGTAACTCAAAAGTAATATAAAAGTAGTCTAACTCATTACATTTCAGAGACAGTAATATTGTAATGTAACTTATTGCTTAAAAAAGACAGTAATAAGTACTGTATTACATTTTGGAAGTAACTTGCCCAACACTGGTGAGCAGAGTAAAGACAGTGAGTGGTTAGCATGTTGCGCAGAGTAAAGACAGTGAGTGGTTAGCATGTTGCGCAGAGTAAAGACAGTGAGTGGTTAGCATGTTGCGCAGAGTAAAGACAGTGAGTGGTTAGCATGTTGCGCAGAGTAAAGACAGTGAGTGGTTAGCATGTTGCGCAGACTGCAGGCAGTGAGTGGTTAGCATGTTGAGCAGAGTAAAGACAGTGAGTGGTTAGCATGTGAGCAGAGTAAAGACAGTGAGTGGTTAGCATGTTGAGCAGAGTAAAGACAGTGAGTGGTTAGCATGTTAGCAGAGTAAAGACAGTGAGTGGTGAGCAGAGTAAAGACAGTGAGTGGTTAGCATGTTGCGCAGAGTGCAGGCAGTGAATGGTTAGCATGTGGCGGCGCGCAGAGGCTACAGAGATCATTAGCATAACAAGAACAACCAAAAGCCATTTCCCCTTTGTTTCAGCTAAGCAGCTGTCATTTGCGTTTGTGGATTCTTCTATGCTAATTTTTTTTGGGGGGACAATTTTTCCAACAATAAGCAGTGGGGCAGGAACAGAGAAGCTTTCAGGGCCCCGAGCCCCCGCCGCGCGATGCTAACAATGAGTTTCTGCTGCGAGCAACACACCGCAGCCTTATAATCCCCCACAACGCCTCACACACACGTACCTCTCACACACACACACACACACACACACACACACACACACACACACACACACACACACACACACACACACACACACACACACACTGAGGCTGCTGCACATTAATCAAGATATTAATCAGCGGGGGCATCACAGGGAAGTTTCACTATCAAATAAATGGTCATTCTGGATTTACTACTTTTACTCAAGTACTAGATCTGAGTACTTCTACTTTTACTCAAGTATAAGATCTGAGTACTTCTACTTTTTCTCAAGTATAATATCTGAGTACTTCTACTTTTACTCAAGTATAAGATCTGAGTACTTCTACTTTTACTCAAGTACAAGATCTGAGTACTTCTACTTTTACTCAAGTACAAGATCTGAGTACTTCTACTTTTACTCAAGTACAAGATCTGAGTACTTCTACTTTTACTCAAGATCTGAGTACTTCTACTTTTACTCAAGTATAAGATCTGAGTACTTCTACTTTTACTCAAGTATAAGATCTGAGTACTTCTACTTTTACTCAAGTATAAGATCTGAGTACTTCTACTTTTACTCAAGTACAAGATCTGAGTACTTCTACTTTTACTCAAGTACAAGATCTGAGTACTTCTACTTTTACTCAAGTACAAGATCTGAGTACTTCTACTTTTACTCAAGATCTGAGTACTTCTACTTTTACTCAAGTATAAGATCTGAGTACTTCTACTTTTACTCAAGTACAAGATCTGAGTGCTTCTACTTTTACTCAAGTATAAGATCTGAGTACTTCTACTTTTACTCAAGTACAAGATCTGAGTACTTCTACTTTTACTCAAGTACAAGATCTGAGTACTTCTACTTTTACTCAAGTATAAGATCTGAGTGCTTCTACTTTTACTAAAGTATAAGATCTGAGTAGTATGCACCTAGCACTGGCTGCTAACTTTGCTACGCTAACTACATAGCAAAAGTTAGAAGTGGAAAAAGTACTCGGATACTTTATTTCAGTAAAAGTAGATAAACTCTGGTCTCAGGTCAAAGTCAAGTTTAAAATGTTACTTATGCAGATGTACAGAAGTACTGTTAGCTAATTATTATATTACATGTATTATTAGTGACCCTTATGTATTGGTTTCTGCAGACTTATGGATATTGCATGGTTTATTTCCTCCACAAAGTTAACCCTGCTGATGCTCTGAGCAAGCACACTTGTTATTAAACTGAAGAAATGTGTTAGAAAATAAATACAATTAAAAAAGATCATTGCTGGGTTGAGATTTTGGCCAAAACCAGGAAATATATTCTGTATTTCTTCAAATTATTGGCATTTTTGGCCCTGTATGTCAGTTTTTGGGGGCATTTGCTTCCATTTTGCCCCCTCCTTAGCATCGGTTGTGTGTGTGTGTGTGTGTGTGTGTGTGCGTGTGTGTGTGTGTGTGTGTGTGGGTATGTGTGTGTGGAGGAACAAGCCTTTCAGTCTGTCTTGACCTCCCCTCCAGCTCCTCTCCTGACGGCTTCATTGTCCGAGTGTTAGAGAACACTTCCACCTCCAGGTCGCTCGGAGTGAGTGTGTGTGTGTGTGTGTGTGTGTGTGTGTGTGTGTGTGTGTGTGTGTGTGTGTGTGTGTGTGTAATCTCGTTGTTCCTGCTGATAATAAGCCATTGATTTGGCCCTCAGGGGTCACACACTGACCTCCAAACAGAACCTCCCTTTGTGTTTTCCGTCGCGCCACACGCTCTGATTCTGCTGCAGAACCTTGGGAAGTTTTTCTGGGCGCTAACCTGGTTTCCTGCTGCTGCCGATGGTGGTCTATTTTTGGGGGGGAAGAAGGGGGCCGCTGCTTTATTTTGGATCCTGGTGGCCCCCAGGTCTCCGATAACCCAATTTGAGTTGACTTTGCCCGTTCAGGGAGAGCGGCGGCCCGCGGCTAAACTCTGAGATAATTCAAGAAACACAATGAAGACACACACACACACACTCTCTGACACACTCTGACACACACACACTCACACACACACTCTGACACACTCTGACACACTCTGACACACACACACACACACACACTCTGACACACTCTGACACACACACACACACACACACACACACACTCTGACACACACACACACACACACACACACACACACACTCTGACACACTCTGACCACACACACACACACACACTCTGACACACTCTGACACACACACACACACACACACACAACTCTCTGACACACTCTGACACACACACACACACACACCACACACACACACACACACACACACTCTCTGACACACACACACACACACTCTGACACACACACACACACACACACTCTGACACACACACACACACACACACACACACACACACACACACACACACACACACACACACACACTCTGACACACACACACACACACACACACACACACACACACACACACACACTCTGACACACACACACACACACTCTGACACACACACACACACACACACACTCTGACACACACACACACACAACACACACACACACACACACACACACACACACACACACACACACACACCACACACACACCACTCTGACACACACACACACACACACACACACACACACCACACCACACACACACTCTCTCGAAAGATGCAGGATCGATGGCAGACTGTAGAATTAGGACTTTTACTGAAATAAACTAAATGCCTAACACCAAAGATGATGGGTTATTTAATTGATAAAGACATTCTATTAAACATG
>JAAOOA010001110.1:115000-120000 GCA_012861695.1 Trematomus loennbergii
TTGGGGGGTTTAATTCAACTTTATTTAAATTTCTATAAACCATTTCTTCTCTATATAATAAAATATTTGATTGATGTACTTTGATTTCTCTTTCATGTGTGTTTTCGCCTCTAAGATGAATCAGTTTCCATTAAAGACGTGCTCTCGCAGGAGGTCTCGGTTTCATCAGCTGTCAATCAGAAGAGCTTCCCTGCTGTGAGGCATGAGGAACCGTCCTTCTTTATTTTAACTCCTCGCATCATTCCTGGGTGGTTTCCCCCCCCCTCCTCCTCCTCCCACTCCTCCTCCTCCTCCTCCTCGTGTTTTGGGCTTTTCTGGTCCAGTTCCCATTCATAAGCCCTGGGGTGTTGACAGCTCGATGATCGGGGTGCGTGTCCAGGCTTCTTCCTCCTCTTCTTCTGTCTCTCAGGCGTGCAGGTGATATCTGTTGGTTTATGGTGGAGAGCAAACAGTTCAGACGGAGCTGCTTTCATCCTGACTGCAGGTGACGGGGTTAATCTCTCCAGAAGTGGTGAGGAAAGACGAAACGGGACGTCATATTTAGACTTCATGCAGCTCAAACATCTAGAGATGTGGTCTGTTTTCCAATCCTCATGATCCCTAACATATGATAAGGTTTCTCTTCTGCCTCTTTGTTGAGATTGGGTTTTTCCATTGACATTAATTACAGGTTATTTGCTATATAAAAATGCACCAAAAGCAAAAGGCATTATTGATGGAAACTTGGTAAAAAAAAGGCAATGGAAATACCGTCAAAACTGAACCAGTAAAAACACACAAACAGGCGTTGGTGAGATTGGGTTTGTTGTAGGGCTGTGCGATTATGGCAAAAATCATAATCACGATTATTTTGGTCAATAATTGATATCACGATTATTAAAAACGATTATCCATTTACTTTGAAAACATCCATATTGAAAAAAAAATTTGAACAGTATGTTTTTAACAGTTGATTACCCTGAACTTTAAGTTTAATTCAACTGAAAAACCAATAAAAAAAAATTAAAAATTACATTTTTTTTTTTTTTTTAATAAAAATAATAATCGTTTTATTTCGATTACATTGTTTTCGTAATCGTTGCAAGCCAAAATCGTAATCGAGATTAAAATACGATTAATTGCACAGCCCTAGTTTGTTGCTATCAATAATTCACCAAAATACAAAAGTATGGCACATTTCCAGGCATGAAAACAGGGTCAAATATAATGGAAACATCCAAATATGATTACTAGTTACTTCAGGTTTCTTGGTGGCCTCATTGGTGAGATTGGTGTTTCCCATTGGCTCCATGCTGAGGAGGTTTGTTGGTTTGTAAAACCCCCAAAATGCACCAAAATACCAATGAAGTTGGGTTCATTTAAAGGGACGTATTTAGGCTCTTTTCTCGTTGGCCAAACAGGACCATCTCTACATATAAAAGACTGTTCTGTATTCCAGTTTTAAAGCAAGTGAAATAAATGGGAGTGAACTCGGACTTTAGGTATTAACAACATTGATATAGAAAGGTGAGTATTACTAACAATCCAATTAAAAGCCCAGTTAAAGCATCATTACGGCCCCAGATAAGAACTCTGCTACGCTTCACCGTGTCCAGTATTTTAATGGTTGTTTGTTTTCTGAGGTTGTGGACGTATTCAGGAACTCTCCAGGTCGTTCTAGAGTCCTGACACATAGGCTTAGACTCAAGGCTGAAGGCTATGAACTTTACGGAGAAATAAAGGGTAGGAAATTGCGTCTAAAGGACTTAAACAATCGCTTGCATGAATTTCCACGAAGTCTATCATCAAATCGACCATTTTCAGGTGAGTATTAATGAAAAACATGCTCAAAATCCAATGAAAAGCCTGGCTGGAAAAACACCAGATAAGGACAGAGAGATGTTTATCAGAGCTTCACCGTGTCCAGTATTTTAAAGGCTGCTTGTTTTTCGAGGTTTCAGACGTTTTCATGAACTCCCCAACATTGCATAGTCAGTTCAAACATCCTGAGACATAGGATTAAGTAGAAAGTGGCGTCTAAAGGACTTAAACAATCGCTTGCATGAATTTCCACAAAGTCAATCATCAAATCGACCATTTTCAGGTGAGTATTCACTACGGCTGGAATAAGCACGAGGGATGATGTTTATCCGAGCTTCACCGTGTCCAGTATTTTAAAGGCTGCTTGTTTTCGAGGTGTGGACGTTGTGAGGAACTCTCCAACATGCTTGTGTAGTTTAGGTGTCCTGAAACAGAGCCGCAGACCCACAGGTTTCTGCTATGGTTCTTGGGAGGTTTGAAAGGCGACTCTGCGTGACCAAAGGTCTGTTGGGGTTTCTTTTGGAGGTCTGTATCTACGGCCACAGAGAAAACAAGAGCATGAAATGAAAGCCGTTCTCCAAACGAAACCCTGGCGCTGATGAAGTCAAAGAAGATAATCCTCCTCGGATTAACGTCTCACAGTTTTGGACGCCGTCGACACTTTCCAAGGCCGAAGATTTGAGGTTCAAACCCGAGGCGCTGGGCTTTTATTTCAGACACCTGCAGCATGACGAGGGTCGCCAGCTGGTCCCTATCTCACCGGGTATATTAGCAGGAAATTGATGTTTTCTTTTGGAGACACCCATCAGATACTCAACACATGTGGTAACAATGTCCTCAAAGTGTATTTAAAGCAAGAACAGGCAAAAATACTAAAGAAAACATTGGAGAATTTGGGGAGAAATCGCTTTTTACTCTCTGCGATTGTGAGAAGATACAGTTCTTTAATTGGGTTGTTTTGAACCGTGTTCAAGAAAAGACTCCACAATAACGTTTGTATATGATATTTAAAACAGTCAATAGTCCAAGACCAGACTTACTATCTCCCATGTGAGTTATATAAGCGAGGTTTGAAAGGAAACCCAAACTGTTGGTGGATGTTTGAGGATTCTTTGGTCCTTATATGCAACATTTGGCTAGTTGGCTTTTAATGGTGTTTCCTTTAAAAAAATAACATTTATTCAGGAACTTTGTGTATATTTTGGCTCTAAGTTTGAAGATCTGGTTTGCAGGTTGTATCTAAGAGTATAAAAAAGGTTATTCGGCCTCTTCTTGTTTGCATTGCATTTTGAAAAATGTTCTTCAAGCATGTTTCGAGACAATGTAGAAAATAGGGCTTCTTTCTCGTGTCTTGCATTGGACGGATCGTCTCTCTACCCATAATGCAACTTTCCTACCAAACTGAGACGTGATTATGTCTTCCAGGCTCGTTTGCAGACATTTAATTGGGATGTTTGAGCCCATGACGAGTCAGTGGGTTAAAAGTCAGTGTAGAAGGGCGTTTGTTTTGTTGTGTACTTGTAAACATGAAACCAACCCCCTTAGTGTGTTTGGTACTTCCTGATCCAGGATCTGCTCTACTGACGACTTCAGATCACTATTGATGAGACTGGTTTGTGGCCTTGAACGCCACGCAACACGCAGCCAACCTGAAAGAGGTTTAATCAGACTTTCTGATCACGCAACGGATTCTGTTGGACTCAGAGAAAAAGGGGAGGCTTCAGGGCACAGGGGGTGAAGACAGGCAACAGGTGTTACAATACTATTCGGTATCCTGTATTAAAGCCATCAGTCCAGGAGTCAGTGGTGAACTATAAGAAAGATAATCGGATAAAAACTGACGTTAAATTGCAAGTAAGAGCACAATGTCTTCAACACTGGCGGTACAAAATAATACGTTTTCAGCCAATGTGAAAAACAATGTGTATATCAGATCTACACCCAACGTTCACAGGTTCTTCTTTCTCCAACGCTGCACCTTTCCACCAAAGTTCATGACAATCAGGCCCGTAGTTTTTCTGTGAAAGCCGGCAAACTGAAGCGTCTAGAGTAGAGTAGGGCTATTAATCACACGCTAAAAGAGCATTTATTGTCTGCTTGAGGTATTTCTCTTGAAACCCAGACCTCGGGGCAGTGGGTGTCCATAATTTATGTATAATTCAAGCTGTTAAATGCAAAGGGAGCTCTCACAAACATTATTAATCGGCCCTCCATTCTCACAGAGCCGGAGACAATGGGTGTAATGAATCCCGGCACATGGAGCTTGGGAACGTACAGTAATCATCCATCATCGTCTGAAAGCATTGTCACGAGCTGAGGAGGGATCTGGGAACCTCAACTGGGAGAAAGCAGCTGCTCCAAAACATCCTTTACTAGTAGCAGTACACATACTGCTGTTTAAAAACACTCTGGTAGAAGTAGAAGTACACATACTGCTGTTTAAAAATACTCTGGTGAAAGTAGAAGTACTGACTAAACTTCTTTACTCAAGTAAAAGTAAAGACTTTGAAATGTACTTCAGTAAAAAGTACCCATAACTAGCAGCTGTTTTAAAGAGTACCTGACCTCCCTTTATATTAATAGAACAATAATGTCATTGTTAGCTAATGAATGTTTCCATGCTGAACAACGGCAACATGACAACGTTTTTCATTGGTCCCTCTTCTTTAGAGAAGACCAGGAAATGATGGATACGGATCGTGTTCAATCAATAGGCACGCAATGACTCTAAATAATAATGATCACCACCACCAAACACACATTCAAACTAAAGGAACCAGCCTGTTTGGAAAATGTGAGAAGTAGAAAGTACAGGTATTTGGGTTCAACATGTAAGAAGTAGAAAGTACAGGTATTTGGGTTCAACATGTAAGAAGTAGAAAGTACAGGTATTTGAGTTCAACATGTAAGAAGTAGAAAGTACAGGTATTGGGTTCAACATGTAAGAAGTAGAAAGTACAGGTATTTGGGTTCAACATGTAAGAAGTAGAAGTACAGGTATTTGGGTTCAACATGTAAGAAGTAGAAAGTACAGGTATTTGGGTTCAACATGTAAGAAGTAGAAAGTACAGGTATTTGGGTTCATCATGTAAGAAGTAGAAAGTACAGGTATTTGGGTTCAACATGTAAGAAGTAGAAAGTACAGGTATTTGTGTTCAACATTAAGAAGTAGAAAGTACAGGTATTTGTGTTCAACATGT
>JAAOOA010001110.1:125000-139801 GCA_012861695.1 Trematomus loennbergii
ACTTTAAAGAGTCCTCTCCTGCTGATGTTCAGGTGTATATCAGTATGTAGTGTCTCTACTTTAAAGAGTCCTCTCCTGCTGATGTTCAGGTGTATATTAGTATGTAGTGTCTCTACTTTAAAGAGTCCTCTCCTGCTGATGTTCAGGTGTATATCAGTATGTAGTGTCTCTACTTTAAAGAGTCCTCTCCTGCTGATGTTCAGGTGTATATCAGTATGTAGTGTCTCTATTTTAAAGAGTCCTCTCCTGCTGATGTTCAGGTGTATATCAGTATGTAGTGTCTCTACTTTAAAGAGTCCTCTCCTGCTGATGTTCAGGTGTATATCAGTATGTAGTGTCTCTACTTTAAAGAGTCCTCTCCTGCTGATTAGGTGTATATCAGGATGTAGTGTCTCTACTTTAAAGAGTCCTCTCCTGCTGATGTTCAGGTGTATATCAGTATGTAGTGTCTCCACTTTAAAGAGTCCTCTCCTGCTGATGTTCAGGTGTATATCAGTATGTAGTGTCTCTACTTTAAAGAGTCCTCTCCTGCTGATGTTCAGGTGTATATCAGTATGTAGTGTCTCTACTTAAAGAGTCCTCTCCTGCTCATGTTCAGGTGTATATCAGTATGTAGTGTCTCTACTTTAAAGAGTCCTCTCCTGCTGATGTTCAGGTGTGTATCAGTATGTAGTGTCTCTACTTTAAAGAGTCCTCTCCTGCTGATGTTCAGGTGTATATCTATGTAGTGTCTCTACTTTAAAGAGTCCTCTCCTGCTGATGATCAGGTGTAATCAGTATGTAGTGTCTCTACTTTAAAGAGTCCTCTCCTGCTGATGTTCAGGTGTATATCAGTATGTAGTGTCTCTACTTTAAAGAGTCCTCTCCTGCTGATGTTCAGGTGTGTATCAGTATGTAGTGTCTCTACTTTAAAGAGTCCTCTCCTGCTGATGTTCAGGTGTATATCAGTATGTAGTGTCTCCACTTTAAAGAGTCCTGTCCTGCTGATGTTCAGGTGTAATCAGTATGTGGTGTCTCTACTTTAAGAGTCCTCTCCTGATGATGTTCAGGTGTATATCAGTATGTAGTGTCTCTACTTTAAAGAGTTCTCTCCTGCTGATGTTCAGGTGTATATCAGTATGTAGTGTCCTCTACTTTAAAGAGTCCTCTCCTGCTGATGTTCAGGTGTGTATCAGTATGTAGTGTCTCTACTTTAAAGAGTCCTGTCCTGCTGATGTCAGGTGTATATCAGTATGTGTGTCTCTACTTTAAAGAGTCCTCTCCTGATGATGTTCAGGTGTATATCAGTATGTAGTGTCTCTACTTTAAAGAGTTCTCTCCTGCTGATGTTCAGGTGTATATCAGGATGTAGTGTCTCCACTTTAAAGAGTCCTCTGATGTTTTTATAACATAATGTACCGTGGAAACTCTCCTGTTTTAAACAAAGAGTGCAAAGTCCACGAACGCCTCGCTCCTCGTGGACCCCCCTCCAAAAGCTAAAACAAGAATACAATCCTCCTTTCTAACCACGGCAACAGCGAGGCATGCATATCTAACTCTGCGTCTGGGGCCGTGGCACTTATTTGGCATCGAACTCGAACCCAATATCCATTTTTTAACGACACATGCATAATCGGAGGGCGATTCCCAGGCAGTTAGGGTCATTTTAAAGAGTTTAGGGCGGGAAACAAAGCGCGGCGTCACGCCTGTTAGCCGCAGATTCATCAGACGGGAAGATTGGCAGCCATGCAGCGGGAAACAGAATTAAAAAGCACTTCTTTCACCGTTTCTGCTCCGACCTCTGTTCCCCGGACAAAGGGATGAAGACGAGGCTTTGTGCTGAAGAAGGAGACAATTTCCATCATTGATCAGCAGGACAAAGATTTAAAGAGGCGTGTAGCAGAGACACAAAACCAGAGAGAAACCTCCGTCTCACCGCGGGGGGGGGGGGGGGGTTATTACTGTATTCTGCTTTATTAGAGGGGCAAACAACCCAAACGCTACAAATACTGACTGAGTTTGAGGTAAAAAGTGAAATATGGTAAGAATTCATGCAGATTTGAAGGTTTTAACTTTAATTAAATGGACATGTTGGGCATGTTCGTATGATAAGAGCATCTAAAGGACAAAATAAACCTGTTTTCACTCTTTTTTCAAGACATATAATAAATATTGGGTTTTTCACCAAGAAAGCATATATTTTGATGTGTATCTTTGTCACCTGACGGATCACAAGGAGAGGATTAAAGCTAATAATTACAAAAAAGGAGATTTATTTAAAATCTAGGTAACAATTTCAAATTATTCTGCTTTATTATTTAATGTCAAAAACAACCAAAAAACTACAAATACTGACTAAAAGAGAGAATATGGTAAGAAATAAAGCAGTTTGTATTAACTGTAATTAAATGCATGTTTTGGGCTCTTTTCTTATGTTATGTGCAACTGGTGACATAAATAAACCTGTTTTCACTATTTCTTCAAGACATTTCTAATGAAATATTGGGGTTTTCACCAAGAAAGCAAATATTTTAATGGAATAAGAAGCATCTTTGACACCTGACAGACCGACCGGAGAGGATTAAACAAGATTAAAGTAAAGAAATAACAAGAAGAAGGAGATTTACTGCGAATATTTTATTAATTAAGAATCTAAATATTTTACTGTCTGTCACTTATCAGTAATATTTACTGGTTGCTCTGTTCTGATTGGTCAACCGCTGAGAGATGTCCCGCCCTTTTATTTAACCTATATCACGTACAATATGTTGTAGCTGCTAGCCAATAGGAGCGCGAGTGTTCCGTAGTGATGTCACTATATTCCGGGAACTTGTATGCCTTTGCAGACCGTTGACATGCACTAAAGTTTTTAGGGCCTCTTTAAATTACTGTACATTTGAAATTACACATGTATATTTTTCTACTTTCTTGTTTATTCTAGTCTTTTAATCTGTATTGTACAATGCCTTTTTATTCTGCTGCAACGCAAACATGTCCCAAATCGGGATCAATAATCAATGAAGTATCCCGATAAACATTCATCTGTTTGTCATCTTGCAATCTACTTATTTATCGAAATAGTTCTCACCGCAATAAACCGTATTTAATTAAACCGTCTTAATGTTCATTATTTAATTTCATATTCTGTTCTTGCACATATATTCTATTTACATGGAAATGGACTTCGTGCACTGCTTTTTATTTTTGTATTTTATTATATATGTTGCATTGTGGGAGGAGCTTAGGTCAGAAGAGTTTCATTTCTACACCGTAGCTGCTGAGCACATGATGATAACACCTTTGAGTCTTTTGAATAAAGTACTTCTTATCTCATTCTGTCAAATAGACTCTTAATGAACCGTGATGCGTTCAAGGACCAGGAGAGAAGGAGGCTAACTGAGGACACTAACAAGCTCCTTCAGGACAATACGGAGCAACATGGGAACCACAGAGTACCACACACACACACACATACACAGGGAGCTTTGTGGGGGGGATGTTGAACGGCCCCCCTGCTGTGCTTCACACTGCGAGATGGGACATGGCATGACTGGGAGCACAATAATGTGTGTGTGCATGTATCTTTTCTTTTTAATGTACTCCTGCACACACACCACACACACACACACACACACACACACACACACACACACACACACACACACACACACCACACACACACACCACACACACACACACACACAAACACTATGGCCCCCGCTGGGCTCCTATCAGCGTCAGAGAGTGAATCTGAGCGCTCAGGCAGAAGTAACGCCTTCAAATCTCTGCACTGACCCTGACGCACAATAACCTGCATTAATTACTGGCGCATGCACTCTCAGGACCCCCCACCCCCCCAACACACACACACACACACACACACACACACACAGGAGATGTGTCTCTGACAGATGAAGCGTTTCGGGGTGATGTGCAGCACGAGGCCACGGACACATGCTTCACTCTTCTTGCCAACCAGACCTCAAACACAACACGTGATGCGTTCAAGTGCTCCACGGACTGTCAGAATTCTGTTATTTTTCCACCTTTAGCTTAGCGGTGGTGACGTGAAGTCATGTGACCATGCTCTAGTTCCTTTATAGCCCAACATTAGCCTGCTTTAGCTTAGCGGTGGTGACGTGAAGTCATGTGACCGTGCTGTAGTTCCTTTATAGCCCAACATTAGCCACCTTTAGCTTAGCGGTGGTGACGTGAAGTCATGTGACCGTGCTGTAGTTCCTTTATAGCCCAACATTAGCCGCCTTTAGCTTAGCGGTGGTGACGTGAAGTCATGTGACCGTGCTGTAGTTCCTTTATAGCCCAACATTAGCCACCTTTAGCTTAGCGGTGGTGACGTGAAGTCATGTGACCGTGCTGTAGTTCCTTTATAGCCCAACATTAGCCACCTTTAGCTTAGCGGTGGTGACGTGAAGTCATGTGACCGTGCTGTAGTTCCTTTATAGCCCAACATTAGCCACCTTTAGCTTAGCGGTGGTGACGTGAAGTCATGTGACCGTGCTGTAGTTCCTTTATAGCCCAACATTAGCCTCCTTTAGCTTAGCGGTGGTGACGTGAAGTCATGTGACCGTGCTGTAGTTCCTTTATAGCCCAAAATTAGCCGCCTTTAGCTTAGCGGTGGTGGCGTGAAGTCATGTGACCGTGCTGTAGTTCCTTTATAGCCCAACATTAGCCACCTTTAGCTTAGCGGTGGTGACGTGAAGTCATGTGACCGTGCTGTAGTTCCTTTATAGCCAACATTAGCCACCTTTAGCTTAGCAGTGGTGACGTGAAGTCATGACCGTGCTGTAGTTCCTTTATAGCCCAACATTAGCCTCCTTTAGCTTAGCGGTGGTGACGTGAAGTCATGTGACCGTGCTGTAGTTCCTTTATAGCCCAACATTAGCCGCCTTTAGCTTAGCGGTGGTGGCGTGAAGTCATGTGACCGTGCTGTAGTTCCTTTATAGCCCAACATTAGCCTCCTTTAGCTTAGCGGTGGTGACGTGAAGTCATGTGACCATGCTGTAGTTCCTTTATAGCCCAACATTAGCCACCTTTAGCTTAGCGGTGGTGACGTGAAGTCATGTGACCGTGCTGTAGTTCCTTTATAGCCCAACATTTAAATGTCAACATTTGCACTATTTCTTAACATTTCGGATGCTTTTTGGTTAATTCTGGACTGAATCTATGTTTTGCATTGATTGAAATTGATATCAAGAGACATTTTTGCGAATATTATCCAAATAATAACACACACACACTCAAGCACAATTAGTGAGTTAATCCGACATAACGAGCGGATAATCAGAAGCCTTTGTTTTAAACTGAGCTTTCTAACAAACACGTCGGCAGTGACCTGGAAAACACACAATGCAGACTTTTAACTTAACACAACGCTGCGTTCACTGACGTCACAAGTGCTCATTAGACACACACACACACACACACACACACACACACACACACACACACACACACCACACACACACACACACACACACACACACACACACACACACACACACACACACACACACACACACACACACACACACACACACGCGCACGTTCCAGGCCTCAGAGAGATTTTATTTAATCAATACGCACTTTTTTCAGAAAACTGGGATTTGTAGAATCCGTGATTAATTAAAAACGTTTCTTTGGGAGGTTTACTAACTCAGTGTGAGCAGAGGAAGCACATGACCTTCCTCTTGCACATTGATAGTTCTCGTTACTAGTGTTTTATATTTATGTTTTTAGGAGGACTTTAAGATCTTCTACCCGTGCAAAAGTTGGAGAAGTCTAAACAAAGCGATTCATATTGATTTTGCCCGTGGATTTGACTTTTGCTAAAGGTGTTCAAATGTATGTTTTCTGGGGACCTTCAGGACTTTCATGCATTCAAAGGTTGAGATTTAGGCACAGAATCTTATTTAAATCAGTAAGTATCTGGAGCTTTCCCTTCTAGGACATGATCTTCATCTTACAGGATGACTTTTCTTGTTCAAATGTACATTTTCTGAGCACTTTAAGTTCTCCTTATGCATGCAAAAGTTGGAGAAGTCTAAACAAAGCGATCGCTCTTCATCTTTCACATGGACTTTAGTGTTTAAATGTAAGTGTTTTGGAGGACTTCAGGGACTTCTCGTGCACGCCAAAGATGAGATTTAAGTATAAAAAGCTGTGTGAATCTTCCCATTCCTCCGATAACTCCGCCTGCCGCAGTTTTTCCAGTTTGGAATTCTTTGTTAAAGTCCCGTTAGCAGAGGGTGAGGACGATGAGTTCAGGAACAAAGGCAGCAGTTAGTGAACACGGCGCTGCGTGCTGCAGGGACAGAGTGCATTGTGGGAAAGTGTGCAGACAGGGGGGGTCTGAATTATCATAATGAGGGGCCACGGCGCTGGGGGGGGAATTGGCAAAAAGTGATATGATGAAGCGTCAACATAGAAACTGCTCTTTGTTCAGACTCAGAGTCACTGTCCGTGAAGATGTTCCAGGAAGGAGACTGAAAAGAGTCTCTGTAGGACACGAGGAAGGAGACTGAAAAGAGTCTCTGTAGGACACGAGGGAAGGAGACTGAAAAGAGTCTCTGTAGGACACGAGGGAAGGAGACTGAAAAGAGTCTCTGTAGAACACGAGGGAAGGAGACTGAAAAGAGTCTCTGTAGGACACGAGGGAAGGAGACTGAAAAGAGTCTCTGCAGAACACGAGGGAAGGAGACTGAAAAGAGTCTCTGCAGAACACGAGGGAAGGAGACTGGAAAGAGTCTCTGTAGGACACGAGGGGAAGGAGACTGAAAAGAGTCTCTGCAGAACACGAGGGAAGGAGACTGGAAAGAGTCTCTGTAGGACACGAGGGAAGGAGACTGAAAGAGTCTCTGTAGGACACGAGGAAGGAGACTGAAAAGAGTCTCTGTAGACACGAGGGAAGGAGACTGAAAAGAGTCTCTGTAGAACACGAGGGAAGGAGACTGAAAAGAGTCTCTGTAGGACACGAGGGAAGGAGACTGAAAAGAGTCTCTGCAGAACACGAGGGAAGGAGACTGAAAAGAGTCTCTGCAGAACACGAGGGAAGGAGACTGGAAAGAGTCTCTGTAGGACACGAGGGAAGGAGACTGAAAAGAGTCTCTGCAGAACACGAGGAAGGAGACTGGAAAGAGTCTCTGTAGGACACGAGGGAAGGAGACTGAAAAGAGTCTCTGTAGGACACGAGGGAAGGAGACTGAAAAGAGTCTCTGTAGAACACGAGGGAAGGAGACTGAAAAGAGTCTCTGCAGGACACGAGGGAAGGAGACTGAAAAAGAGTCTCTGTAGGACACGAGGGAAGGAGACTGAAAAGTCTCTGTAGGACACGAGGGAAGGACTGAAAAGAGTCTCTGTAGAACACGAGGGAAGGAGACTGAAAAGAGTCTCTGTAGGACACGAGGGAAGGAGACTGAAAAGAGTCTCTGTAGGACCGAGGGAAGGAGACTGAAAGAGTCTCTGTAGGACACGAGGGAAGGAGACTGAAAAGAGTCTCTGTAGGACACGAGGGAAGGAGACTGAAAAGAGTCTCTGTAGGACACGAGGGAAGGAGACTGAAAAGTCTCTGTAGGACACGAGGGAAGGAGACTGAAAGAGTCTCTGTAGGACACGAGGGAAGGAGACTGAAAAGAGTCTCTGTAGGACACGAGGGAAGGAGACTGAAAAGTCTCTGTAGAACACGAGGGAAGGAGACTGAAAGAGTCTCTGTAGGACAAGAGGGAAGGAGACTGAAAAGAGTCTCTGTAGGACACGAGGGAAGGAGACTGAAAAGAGTCTCTGTAGAACACGAGGGAAGGAGACTGAAAAGAGTCTCTGCAGGACACGAGGGAAGGAGACTGAAAGAGTCTCTGTAGGACACGAGGGAAGGAGACTGAAAAGAGTCTCTGTAGGACATGAGGGAAGGAGGGAGAGCAGGGAGAACACGAGGGAAGGAGGGAGAGCAGGGAGAACATGAGTGAAGGAGGGAGAGCAGGGAGAACATGAGGGAAGGAGGGAGAACAGGGAGAACATGAGGGAAGGAGGGAGAGCAGGGAGAACATGAGGGAAGAGGGAGCAGGGAGAACATGAGGGAAGGAGGGAGAGCAGGGAGAACATGTGGGAAGGAGGGAGAGCAGGGAGAACATGTGGGAAGGAGGGAGAGCAGGGAGAACATGAGGGAAGGAGGGAGAGCAGGGAAACATGAGGGAAGGAGGGAGAGCAGGAGAACATGAGGGAAGGAGGGAGAGCAGGGAGAACATGAGGGAAGGACGGAGAGCAGGGAGAACACGAGGAAGGAGGGAGAGCAGGAGAACACGAGGGAAGGAGGGAGAGCAGGGAGAACACGAGGGAAGGAGGGAGAGCAGGGAGAACACGAGGGAAGGAGGGAGAGCAGGGAGAACACGAGGGAAGGAGGGAGAGCAGGGAGAACACGAGGGAAGGAGGGAGAGCAGGGAGAACATGAGGGAAGGACGGAGAGCAGGAGAACACGAGGGAAGGACGGAGAGCAGGGAGAACATGAGGGAAGGAGGGAGAGCAGGAGAACATGAGGGAAGGGGGAGAGCAGGGAGAACACAGGGAAGGAGGGAGAGCAGGGAGAACACGAGGGAAGGAGGGAGAGCAGGAGAACATGAGGGAAGGAGGGAGAGCAGGGAGAACATGAGGAAGGAGAAGAGCAGGGAGAACATGAGGGAAGGAGGAAGAGCAGGAGAACATGAGGGAAGGAGGGAGAGCAGGGAGAACATGAGGGAAGGACGGAGAGCAGGGAGAACACGAGGAAGGACGGAGAGCAGGGAGAACACGAGGGAAGGAGGGAGAGCAGGGAGAAACACGAGGGAAGGAGGAAGAGCAGGGAGAACATGAGGGAAGGAGGGAGAGCAGGGAGAACATGAGTTGGTTTGGTTTTAAATGATAACTTTGGGGTTTATTTAGGATTTTCTTGGATATAAATCACAAGAATTAAGTCATATTTTGCATAAAAAGTCATGATTTGGGTTCAAATCTTGCACTGAAAGTGAAAGTGAGATGTTTCATATCAGTGAGGTGTTTCATATCAGTGAGGTGTTTCATATCAGCGAGGTGTTTCATATCAGCGAGGTGTTACATATCAGCGAGGTGTTACATATCAGCGAGGTGTTACATATCAGCGAGGTGTTACATATCAGCGAGGTGTTTCATATCAGCGAGGTGTTACATATCAGCGAGGTGTTACATATCAGCGAGGTGTTACATATCAGCGAGGTGTTACATATCAGCGAGGTGTGTTTCATATCAGCGAGGTGTTACATATCAGCGAGGTGTTACATATCAGTGAGGTGTTACATATCAGTGAGGTGTTACATATCAGTGAGGTGTTACATATCAGTGAGGTGTTACATATCAGCGAGGTGTTACATATCAGCGAGGTGTTACATATCAGCGAGGTGTTACATATCAGCGAGGTGTTTCATATCAGCGAGGTGTTTCATATCAGCGAGGTGTTACATATCAGCGAGGTGTTACATATCAGCGAGGTGTTACATATCAGCGAGGTGTTACATATCAGCGAGGTGTTACATATCAGTGAGGTGAGGGACCACAGTAATACCATATTGCAAAAGCACTTTATGTATACGTTGTTTTTTGTATTTAATGAACCTGCTGGTTTCTGATATATGATGATGTTTTGAACTAATGCACGCCTGGAAGTCCCTTTTATGTCCGACTGTGCAACACATAATGAATCATAGCTTTGGGTTGAATGATGATTAGATGAAACATATCACTTTAATTGATTGAATATGATCTGAACCCCAAATGACTGCACAGATTTTGTGATTTATGATTAAAAAAATGGTGCCGTTAAACCCAGATTTAAATGTCATTATTAAACCCAAAGTTATGTTTTAGTGGAACATACTGCTTTTATTTCATGATTTCAACCCAAATGATGACTTGTTTGCAAATTAGGACTCTTGTGATTTACAAACTAAATGAATTAACTAATTATATTTTTAAACCTCAATTCTGATTTAAATGTCATGAAAAAACCCTCAAATTCCTCCTCGTCAGAATTGAGGATTAAAATCTAAATCTGCAATCGAGGCTTTTGTCACGCAGGGGTCTTTAACACACACACACACACACACACACACACACACACACACACACACACACACACACACACACACACACACACACACACACACCACACACACACACACACACACACAGCTTTATTTGTTGTTGTTGTTGTTGTTGTTGTTGTTGTGAAAGCATCAGTCTGGAGGATAATCTGTTTTAATGCGCAGACTTCCAAACAGATCAGTTTCACTGCAGCAGACGAAGATTAACTCTGATTGGTTTTACACACAGGAGACTGGTCCACATGTTGATGTCAATACAAAACAAAACAATAACATACATAATAGAGCTTTGAATTAATGATTGGTTTCCTTCCTTCATTTAATAAACAAATAAAATAATAATGAATAATTAAATCTTCCTTAAGCCGTAGAGCTGTGGGAACGTGCTGAAATAAATAAAACACACTAACAGGTGTCGACAACGTGCGATAAATCAACGCTGGACTCCACCCGGGGATTCATTAAAGTGAGGCGCCCCTGCTGATCAAATCAGACGCTCCTCATCAGATTAAAGATAAGCTTTCATTAAGGTTTTATCACTTAATTCTCACAACGCCTTTAACACGCCTTTAACAACGCCTTTAACAACGCCTTTAACAACGCCTTTAACAACGCCTTTAACAACACACCAGAGGCCTGTACGACGAAGCCGGATGTTCTCTTAGGCCGGCTAACTTCAGGGAAAACTCGGGCTTTCCGGTCCTACGACGCTGGTTCTCTTTTTAGCGGGCTAGATCTCCATGGTAACTGATGCTGAGCGGCTACCTCCTCGGGAGGAGGTTAGGTTTCAGGCTAAGAGATCAACTCAGTGAAAGCACCGCCTGCTGACCAATCAGAGCTCACCGCCTGCTGACCAATCAGAGCTCAGTGTGCAGAGTTTAAAGCGATCAAGTCATATTACAGGATAGAGGAAATACAGTTTAAACTGCCGTTGCAGGGAAGACGACCGGCAAAATCACCGACTGTGTGAACGTGAAATTAATAGAATATCCCCTCCCATCTTCAGAGCAATCTGACTATTATAACATTAGCGTTAAGAAAGCTTACTTAAATATCTGCCACGACATAAGTAACCGGATCAAAGTAACATTACGTACAGTCCGCGGCACTGTGAGTGCAGACGTCGATGTGTCCCATTATCATTCATATCATATCACATCATAATGTATCATATATTTCCTTATCTGAGTCAGCTGAGCCGTATCTGGCCGTGCAACACTCACAGTGTCACATACTGGATGCAGAAGTATTATTTTAGCAACACATTAAGTTGACGAAACACTGGAGTCAAATGTAATTAAAGTCAGATCGTGTCTTAGACGGGCAGTGATTCATAAACCTGTTAATGTACGCATTCAAACACTTTCTCTGTTACCAGCTGTATTCACCTTGCAGGTGCAGCTATGTGGCTTTGATCCTGGATAAAGTGTTTAAGTCATGGATGTTTAAAGTTTAACTTCTTCATATTTGTCTAATATTAAGTTCACTTTCATTCAGGAAGTATGACGCTGCGCTGTCAGTACGCTTCTCCGTGTTTGTGATTGGTCGAATGCTCCAATACCACCCCTTTCATGTGAACGCGCACCTAACTAGATAGGACACGGCTGGCTTGAGCGATCCACTTGATAACCAGCGTCGTAGAACCGCTTAGCGAGAGCGCGTATGTTTTGGATTAGGCCAACCGGCTAACTCAAACATATCCAGGTTAAATTGAACCGGCTTCGTAGTACAGGCCTTTTGTTTTAAACTCAGATTCAAAGACAGATTTCCTGATCTGACCATTTCTATAATGGGAGATACTGTGCGAAGTTTACAGATGTTATTATACACATATTAAAGTAGCATGTCTAGTTTTCAGGTGTTTTAAAGTCTTCAGGTGTTTTTCAGAGGTTTTAAGGTGTTTTCAAAACCTAGGAAAGTTGCCTTAGTTTCACTTTTAAATGTTGTAGAAATTCAAACTGTTGTGAAAAAACGGAGCCTTCGCTAGTCGGTCGAACACTTGACTCTTTGAACACTTGAGTCTTTGAACACTTGAGTCTTTAAGGGATTTAACCCTTTTTTCAGACTGCTGCAGGATTCGAACGAGGTGATATTGGACCTTTTCTTTGTTGCACCGTTCAAAACGTTGATCATTGGATGGTCTGATACTTCTGCAGGGTTTGAACCTTAGATTGTTGCAGCTGATAATCATCAAACTGTTGCATTACTGACTGGATCTCTGCAGGACATGAACCTGGACCCATTGCATTGATGTCAATATTTAAGGATGAGTCTTTTCTCCTCTCAATGGAAACAGTTTCTCTCTCTCTGCTCTGAAGGATGTTCCTCTGAGAGTCACAAACACCTCACAGTGACTTTTGTGCAGCTTTGATCTGAGATTACTTTCATAATATCTGGCGGTACATCTGCAGCGCGCTTTGTTTCCGCTGAAGCCCTGCAGCGACACAATGAGGATGGAAAATGGAAACTCTACCCTGCGCTGCTTTAACTCCGTCTAAGGAAGGCGGCTTTTGTAAAGCGGCCGGCAAAGGCGCTCTGTTGAAAGGCGCAGCAGCTGCATTTTCACCTTTTAAGTGAGGACACCAGATACCTGCCTTTTCCCCGGCTGTTTAGTTTGAGGACAAACTTTCTTTCTCGGGGTTTTCTGAACATGAGCGGAGGACGTAACACGACACAGGGTCAGCGAATATTCCCAAATATTCCCATCTCTCGAGAGGCGATATTCCCTCAGTGTGTGAGTGTGTGTGTGTGTGTGTGTGTGTGTGTGTGTGTGTGTGTGTGTGTGTGTGTGTGTGTGTGTGTGTGTGTGTGTGTGTGTGAGTTTCCTCAGAGGGGATTAGGACTGTGTGGATGTCAAACACTCTGTAACTCGAGCAGTGAGTGGATCGCTGTGAGGCCGTGGATTAAAACGCCGCCTTAAAGACTTCAGAAGTGTCCGACTTAAACTGTTTCACATTTATTTTGTCTGCGGGGACTCAGAGAGGAACTGAACCCTTCATGTCGGCCCCTTTGAGACGAACAGGACCTCAGACCACAGGAAGACGAGTAGAAAAGTTTTGAACCTGACGCTCAGATGATCATCAGCGTGAACATCTGCAGACCCAGAGTTATGGTTTGAAAGCGGGACATTTTTCCGCTGATGCGTCCATAAACATGGTGTTCAAAGACCTCCGTAACTTTCCAGCAGGCCTCCTCTGTCTCTTAATCCTTTACAATAACACTCACAGTCACCACACATCACTCAGCCAGCCTCTCCTCCAGAAGGCAGCTTACTAAAATAGAGATGTTTGTTTTCTGAAGACATTTGAGAGGCGGCGGGCATCAAACCCTGCTGACCCCGAGACAAAGAGTGGCCAGAAGGAAGGCGTTTACAGCGCCATCTGTGGACCAAACGGATCCAAATTGGTTCTGATTACTAAGACACAAATCTACACATGTCCCCCAAATGTGGTCCCAATAGCATGAAGCGTTCACAACATTTCCAGAGAGTTTTGTACCGTATTTGGTGACAAATGCCCAAAAGAAGCAAAAAAACTATTTGGACAGAAAATGTACAGGCCGATACATAAAGCTAGTTGTTGTAGCACCAACATATGGCCAACATGCACCATATTTAATGCTATACTCCCTAAGATCCCTAACAATACACCCACCAAGTTTGAGATATATCAGACGATCAGTTTTAAGATATGTGAAGGACACTCATACACAAAAAGGCAGATTCAGCCACTACAATGAGTCACTTTTTCCAGCGTGGTCTTGGGTGTTTGGTAATCAATTTGGTGACCTATGGATCCAAGGGCTAGGGATTGGTTCTGATTGCTCAAACACATTATCTACACATGCCCACCAAATGTGGCTCCAATAGCTCAAAGCGTTCAGGAGATTATGACTTTTGACCACAGCTGTTTGGAAGATTCAAAATCCGAAAAAATCGCCCCGTTTTCGATGCAGATATAAAAACACAAATGTTCCAAAACCTCTTCAGCAACTTGACAACACATGCAGCATTTAGGAAACATTCAGCAACCAAACGCTGCAAATACGTGACGTTCAGGATTATAAAGAAGTTAGTCTGAACTCAAAATGTTTAAATGGCAAGAAGTCCTTCAAATCTGTCAAGTGTAACAAGGAATATTCTCTAGATGAGAGTCATGTGGCTCCATGTCATGCTGTAATAAAGTGTGTTCATTGACTTTAAATCAGTAGCAAGCGTTCATTCCTAGCGTCTGCTGACTCCTCCAGCTACTGGCCAGAGAAGTAGAGATGGCACATCCTTTACTCAAGTAGAAGTACACACATCCTTTACTCAAGTAGAAGTACACACATCCTTTACTCAAGTAGAAAGTACTCACATCTTTACTCAAGTAGAAGTACACACATCCTTTACTCAAGTAGAAGTACCTCACATCCTTTACTCAAGTAGAAGTACACACATCCTTTACTCAAGTAGAAGTACTCACATCCTTTACTCAAGTAGAAGTACACACATCCTTTCCTCAAGTAGAAGTTCAGATACTCGTGTTTAAAAATACTCTGGTGAAGTAGTAGTACTGACTAAACTTCTTTACTCAAGTAAAAGTAAAGAACTTTGAAATGTACTTCAGTAAAAAGTACCCATAACTAGCAGCTGTTTTAAAGAGTACCTGACCTCCCTTTATATTAATAGATCAATAATGTCATGTTAGCTAATGAATGTTT
>JAAOOA010001111.1:2500-20000 GCA_012861695.1 Trematomus loennbergii
TGTGTGATAAGGATCTATATTTAGCTGAGCTCTTTGTGTTTGCAGACAGGAAGCAGAACAACACCTGTACGACCCGCCGCGTCATGAGTGTGTGTGTGTGTGTTTTACTAAAGCAAACTAAGTATTAGTATATATCTTAATTTTCTCCTAAAGTGCCAAAGATTAATGCATTTTGCTGAAAGGTTTATGAAATTGTCTAAATCCCAAGAGCAAGAAACAACACATATATATGTTTAATATTTTATTTTTGGCTGTTTTAAACACCCTGTGCAGGAACTCCGTGTTGCGTAATGAAGTAGGACATATTTTGGTTTTGTGTTTATGTTATGCATCAATTCATCAAAGCAACTTCCTTGTACGTTTAAAACAAATGAAAAAATTGCAAATCATGAAATAAGGCCTAAAAATGTTGATAGCTACATTCTGTACATGTTTAAATATTTTATATACATTAAAGGTAGGGTAGTTAAGAATGGAGAAACCAGCTCGAGTGCGCTAGAATTGAAAATACACAACCGAAAAAAATCTGCCCCTTCCTTCAGACTTCCTACAGAGCCCTCCTCCAACACACACGAACGCGCACATGACCAATGAGGGCACGAGATAAGTTTGTGCACAGATGGAAGGCTGACAGGCAGGTAGGCCTGGACTTGCTTTTTACGGTACGTCCACACGGCAGCGTGCGTTGAAGCTTTCCGGTGGGCGTGTCTGGCGTGCGACCAACAACCATTCACATTAATCTCCCGCCCGGACACACAAGCATGCGGTTTGATTGGCTAGAGCTTGTACTGGCATATATTTGATTGGCTGGCACTTCCGTTGACGCTTGAAAAGTTGAACTTTTCTCAACTTTCGAAGCGAGCAACGGAGGCAAAGCGACGGAACCACGACGGAACCACAATGCAGTTCGGCAAAGCGTGACGTCATCCCATTCAAAGTGAATGGGAAGCGTCTCCATTGAAGCAACGCACGCTGCCGTGTGGACGGGCCGTCACTACGGCTTCCACAGATGAATTTTTTTAATGTATTCATTGCTATCGGGATGGAATTAACAACAAGTGTTTCTGAAGTGAATTACCTACCCTACCTTTAATGGTAATTCAGGTATTCAAAACATTATAACTTAACCTTAGATACAAATGTACTTTACTTAAGATAAACATGAAGTTTTAGGACTTCAAATCCCACAATGTCGGGGTTACGGCTATTGACGTAAACAGGAAGTAGAATGCTGCGTTGAGTCAATTTAGCTTTTCGGCCACACACCTGTATTTCTAACCTGTATTTCATTAAAGTCAATTAGCACCATTAAAAGTATGCCGAATTATCTATGAGCAGGTACTCTTTGCAATGTACCCATAAATGTACAGACAACTATCGTTAAATTATTTTCATACTGAATAAAACGTAGAAACGTGATCATTCTAGGGCCGGTTCTGCAGTCCTGTGCAGAGAGGCGTCTTTTTTCCTCTGATTTCTGAGCGGATTTGTCGATTTCCTTCAGGATGGAGGTCAACAACAAAGACATCCCAGCAAAGTGTAAGTCACAATGATTCTATAATTATAAGTGTCATGTCTGTGTGTTCAGATTTGACCGAGTTATAGGTCGGAGAAAGAGAAAAACATTTGACGCAAATTGGCACCAACGGTTAGCTCGCTAGCTATTAGCATAACATTAGAAAATATCTAAAAACACATTGAAGGAACTGGATCTGTGAAATACTTTCGAACAAAAAACTTCCAAATACATTTTCTTTTAACCCACTCATGGTTTCAGTAAGTTAAATATAGTGTTGGATGTTTAATCTATAGCAAATAATCATACATTTGAAAAGTTGTCCCTACATTTTGTTTGTCAAAATCTGAATTTACAAAGTAACTAGTAAATACATCTGTAAAATAAATGTGATGTATTGGTGTATTTGCTTCCAAAATTCAGTAGAATACATGTATAAAGTAGTATAACATGTAAATACTTGGGTTAAGTATAAGTATCTCAAATGTGAAATTGAGTAAATGCACTTATTTTCCAACACTGTACAGGTGAAACCATGAAATATAATCCAATATTTCTTAATTAAAGGGCCCATTATGTTGTTATTATGAAATCCAATTTCCTTATGTGGTTATTTCTGGAATATTATTTGCTGGGATAATATACATGTATATAAACATCAACTAGCTTACATGTGAATAGCCTCAAATTCACCTGTAAGCTTAAAGGTGGGGTATGGAATTTATTTCAGATACACTTTTTGTTATATTCCATGGAATGCTCTTAACATCCCGATAGCAATGAACAGTGGCGAGCCGTGAGCTTTATACCTAGGCCCTCTGACCCCCACCCAATTCCCTCGAAAAAAAAAAAAAGAGTTATTACGTCACAGCGTATACTTCAGCGGAATATCAGAACAACGGCCCAGGGTGCAAAACGCATCAATGACAGCGACCCTCTACCACACAAAACAACACCTGTGAACCCAATTTGTGTTCTTTGAAATTGAAAATGATATTGCATTGTGTTTGTTACTTTCGTTGCAGTTGTATGTCTTAAGTGTAATTTGGCATGCTTTTATTTTGAAGGCGAGTTCACGCTGTTGACAGGAAGTTGTTGTTGCTATGGAAACAAGAAAAGTTTCACAGCGGGCGGAACTTGTCATAAAGTCCGCGATAATAAAACCCACCCATTTAGAGGGAAGATATGATTGGTCAATTGTACTGTCATTTGACATTACTCTCTCGTTCAGTTACTATAGCGACCCTCTGTGAATTCACAGCTGGACCAATCAGCTCCTGTCTTCACCTCGCAGAGACGAGCTTCTTTCATGTAACCCTTCACATTCAAACAGAGACTGAACAGGCAGATTCGAAGGATTTATTTCTTTGGAAATGTTATTTTAAATACAATTAAATCAAGTTTTTTTTCGGTAAAACTAATGAAAAATATAACAAAAATAATATTAAAAAAATATATATTTAAAAAAAATTATATTTTTTAAATGTTTTTAAATATTATTTTTTACAATATCTTAGGCCCTCACAGAGGGCCTAGAGGGACCTGACGGCTCGCCACTGGCAATGAATATCTTAAATGCTTTACAAAAATCCATAAAGAAATATCATCTGTGGAAGCCGTAGTACTGTAAAAAGCACGACCAATCATTTGAGCCGGCCCGGCTAAAATAACTGGATGGCCTACCTGCCTGTCAGCCTTCCATCTGTGCACAAACTTATCTCGTGCCCTCATTGGTCATGTGCGCGTTCGTGTGTGTTGGAGGAGGGGCTCTGTAAGGAAGTGGCAGATTTTTTCCGGCTGTGTATTTTCAAATTCTAGCGATCTCGAGCCGGTTTCTCCAAAATGACCTACCCACCTTTAATTACATTTGTATACTCTGCTTCCTTTGACACTAGATTTGTGTTGGTGCATGTTGCATTATATCTTTATTTTATGATGATGCATTCACGCCCTGGTCACATCCGTGGGGTAATTATGAGTTGATGAATCTCTGACAGCATGCTTGTTAAATGCTCATTTGATTTAACAAACATTTAAAAAGCTGTATTAATTATTCATTTGGTCACATATGTGTTTATACACCAGTTAACTCCCTAAAACTAATATTGCCAATCTCCATGTAGACACCAAACACATTAAACAACCTTATAGCATATTAAATATTAGCTTACATTTGAGCCAAATATTGTTAAAGCAATATGAAAATTACACATTAAAGGTCTCCTATCATGCAAAATGCACTTTTTGATGTCTTTTATACATAAAGACAGGGCCGGCCCTAGACTTTGGGGGCCCTAAGCGAGCTTTGGCTTGGGGGCCCCCCTCACTCTAGCGCGTTCTCACTTCACACAACACGGAACCAACTTTTGTCTTATGATGTTAGCATAAGCACACATATTGTATAAATAAGCATGTAAACACCGTGGACCTAACTCCTCTAGGGGGGTCCTCACCTCCTCTAGGGGGGTCCGGGGGCATGCTCCCCCGGGAAGATTTTTAAATATTGAAGTTAAAAGCATCAATCTGGTGCACTTTGAGAGCAACATTAAGAGATCTATGGATACATCTCTCAACACCCATATGAAACAGAACTGTAAACAGATTTTTTTATGGATATTTTACAAATCACTCCCTTTTAAACTGTATTCTTGTTTTGTCATATAGTATTTCATAACTGTTTTTCATTTATTCTCTCTGGCTGTCCATCTCATAATGTTCACATAAAAACTAGCTGTCAATAGGAATATCATTCAGAAGAATTATAATTTCATGCAAAAATCTGTCACAAAAAGAGGTTGCACATTTACATTCAGGTGTTGTTATGGCAACGTCAGTGGCCAAACAGCCACATTTACTGCTGCAAATACGTTCAATCATGCTGTCGACACGTAAAGCAGTGGCTATGCCACCATTTCAGCTGACTTTTTCTCAGAAATACTGTCACATAACATCCATATATTTCAGTGCTAGGTTGATGCTTAGCTAAGCTAACTATGAAACACTTTAACTGACAGGACTCAGGATCAACTGTGTACTGTAAGGTAGCTTCTAGCTTCATGTCGAACAGTAAGTCAACATTTCCCAGAGAGCTTTCTTTGAAATCACCAGGTAACGCTAAAAAACATTACATTTAGATTGTATGACAAAGTGTTTATTTAATATATCTGGCTAGCTATAGCTACTTGCTAACGGTTTAGCTTACCCCCGCGATTCAAAGTAACGTCAACGTAGCTGTAATTTCTCCTGGCTCAAGTGCTGGCTCTGGGGTTGTTGTGTGAACCACCACTTGAGAATTGTCGTCTTTTTTAAGAACAAATGTTCTTATGTCCATCTTCAAAAACTCTGAGTCTGAGACTGACAGTTTATTTTAAACATTGTCACAGCTCACAGGATAGGTACCTGTCAGCCAATAAGACAGATGTTTATTTCCATTCAACTCTCTGGTTGGTCTGGTGCCTTGCCTCTGTTGCATTCACTGAACACGGGAAATTACAATCCTGCCGTCCTCTCTAGTGTCATGATGAGGTTCAGGTAAAGCACGGTTAATGTATTATATGATTGACTCAATAATATAATACATGACTTTGAGAGTAGGCAATCTAGGCATATTAACAAATTAATTAAACATACTTATCACGGCGACGGTGTACTGAGATAAAAAAAAAGAAATATTCATTTTTTTTTTTTTTTAGTGGCCCTAAGCTTAATGGGTCGGGCCGGCATAAAGATGTGTCCCCGGTGTGTCAGGGAACTCACGCAGTGTCAGAGAATAAAACCCTCTCTCTTTTCCTCCGTACCCAAATCTCTAAAAACGGGGCTACAACAGAGCTGATCCAGATTTGCGTCCGATATGACGTAATATCTGAAATGTGGACCCACGGCCCTATCAGAAACGTTGCTATCAGAAACGTTGCTATCAGAAACAATGCCCGACTGTTTTGGACGTAATATGGTCAGTGTTTACATTAGCATGGCTAACACTCAGAGCTAACCTGTACTGGAGAGCATGTGTGTGAAGAAGCTGTGGAGCCATACAGCGCTGGTCATCAGGAGAATACACGTGCAAAATATGTAATATTATGATATTTTATTTTAAGTTAATTATTTTTCAAGTCAGAAATCATTCTTGTTAATCAATATATCAGTTTGATCATCTTGAAATTCAATTTGAACTCTTATGCATTCGTTTTTAATCTTTAAATCAGTTTGACATCAATTTAGCACGACACAAAAAAATGTTCAAAATATAATCGGTTCCTTCAAAATAAACATTTCAATATGTGTTTACCACATTGTATCTGATCTGGTGGTCTGATGAGTCACAGATTGAACAGATTGAACAGTTTCACATCCTCCTATAACCTCTTTTATTTTGGCGAGTACCGCTGTGGATCAGCTGATGTGAGAGAGAGATCAGACAGGAAGTGAAAGTGTGAAAAAGCTGCGATTTTAAACCAGATCAAAGACTTTTGGAAAGAAAACTAATCTAACTTCTGAGGAGCTGCAGAAATGTGGACCTGGTTTGCTGTCGTGTTTGATCATCTTCAATCCACAGCCTTTATTTTGACATGTTCTTTAAAGAGTCCTCTCCTGCTGATGTTCAGGTGTATATCAGTATGTAGTGTCTCTGCTTTAAAGAGTCCTCTCCTGCTGATGTTCAGGTGTATATCAGTATGTAGTGTCTCTACTTTAAAGAGTCCTCTCCTGCTGATGTTCAGGTGTATCTCAGTATGTAGTGTCTCTACTTTAAAGAGTCCTCTCCTGCTCATGTTCAGGTGTATATCAGTATGTAGTGTCTCTACTTTAAAGAGTCCTCTCCTGCTGATGTTCAGGTGTATATCAGTATGTAGTGTCTCTACTTTAAAGAGTCCTCTCCTGCTGATGTTCAGGTGTATATCAGTATGTAGTGTCTCTACTTTAAAGAGTCCTCTCCTGCTGATGCTCAGGTGTAGATCAGTATGTAGTGTCTCTACTTTAAAGAGTCCTCTCCTGCTGATGTTCAGGTGTATATCAGTATGTAGTGTCTCTACTTTAAAGAGTCCTCTCCTGCTGATGTTCAGGTGTGTATCAGTATGTAGTGTCTCTACTTTAAAGAGTCCTCTCCTGCTGATGTTCAGGTGTATATCAGTATGTAGTGTCTCTACTTTAAAGAGTCCTCTCCTGCTGATGTTCAGGTGTATATCAGTATGTAGTGTCTCTACTTTAAAGAGTCCTCTCCTGCTGATGTTCAGGTGTATATCAGTATGTAGAGTCTCTACTTTAAAGAGTCCTCTCCTGCTGATGTTCAGGTGTATATCAGTATGTAGTGTCTCTACTTTAAAGAGTCCTCTCCTGCTGATGTTCAGGTGTATATCAGTATGTAGTGTCTCTACTTTAAAGAGTCCTCTCCTGCTGATGTTCAGGTGTATATCAGTATGTAGTGTCTCTACTTTAAAGAGTCCTCTCCTGCTGATGTTCAGGTGTATATCAGTATGTGTCTCTACTTTAAAGAGTCCTCTCCTGCTGATGTTCAGGTGTATATCAGTATGTAGTGTCTCTACTTTAAAGAGTCCTCTCCTGCTGATGTTCAGGTGTATATCAGACTGTTTTGGACGTAATATGGTCGGTGTTTACATTAGCATCGCTAACACTCAGAGCTAACCTGTACGGAGAGCATGTGTGTGAAGAAGCAGGAAATAAAAAGGAACTCACCTTGTGGTATAACCGGCAAGAGAGAAAGCCTTTGAGCTCCATACTGTTTCAGAAACAATCCTTGATAATCCATGATATGGCGTTTCATCACGGCAGCATTTAGTTTAGACGGTAGCTGCCGGGTCCCGCATGAGCTCAGACCCCTCCTTCTTTCTTTTTTTAAGCTTTATACCCAAGGGTGCACATAACTGGTACGCAGGTACGCATGTGCGGCAACAATCTGAAATGCGTACCGTCACTTGTGTCACAAAGCGTACCGACGTACTTGTGAAGCTTTTCCAGAAGGCGGTTAGATCACCGGACGACAGAGTCGGTCTCCGTGTGCACAGACGGGGCTGCTGCTAACTTCGGTCTGTACAACGGAATTGTGCCAAAACCACGCCAACCGGCTGCGGAGGGAGACTCCCCCCCTTCACTGGAGAACTGCGCTAAAACAGCTGATCACAACGTTCACGCTTTGTGGTCACGAAGTACAACACTAGCCCCCCCCCCCCGTCGACGACGACGTTCGCGATACAGAGGGCTTCATCTAATAACTTTGAGTGGAGCCAGAAGTTGGAGTACCAAACACTGACTCCAGGACTCAACTGAGTATCTCACTGAGAAAGTTATGTGCACGCCTGTTTATACCCCAAATCAGCACTTTTGAAACAGGAAGTGAAATAGAGGGATATGAGGCATGGCTAGAATGGGTGATCTGTTTGGTATTTTGAGCAAAACACTTCATAGACATGTTTTTTATACATTTGTATATATCTGAGACCTATGCTATTGCCTACAAATAGCTTGATAGGTGACCTTTAAATTATGCATAAAACGTGTGCAGCAGTGGCGTCGCCTGGCCTGGGCATCCGGGGCTTTAGCCCCGAATGTTTTTTCTGTAGCCCCGGACAATTCTCCCTCAATAATATAATACATTAACCGTGCTTTACGTGAACCTCATCATGACACAAGAGAGGACGGCAGCACTGTAATTTCCCGTGTTCAGTGAATGCAACAGAGGCATGACACCAGACCAATCAGAGAGTTGCATGGAAATAAACGTGTGCTTGTGTCATTCAAGCTCGGCTCTGTGTGTGTGTGGCAATAGCGCATTTAGTGTGATAGAGAGAGAGAGGGAGAGAGGGGGAGGGAGGGACCGATGCCAGCAGTCACCGTGTTGTTAGCATCTGGTTAGCTAGCTGCACTAACGGACATAAGGAGCTGTTTGTTCCACAACAAGCTGGAGGAGAGTCCTCTCCTCTCAGACTGAGAGACTCAGGTGAGCTAAAGGACTCTCTGAGTGTTTAGATAGTTAACTTTAGTAAGTTATCTCAGTGGGTCTCAAATGGTTTGGTCACAAATTATTCAAAAGATTATTTCCGCGGCACACCTTCATATGATCATTATAGTTATAAAAAAAATAAGAGAATAAAGGAAAAACAGTTATGAAATACGATATGGCAGTAAAACAAGAATAGAGTTTAAAAGGGGAGTGATTAGTAAAATATCCATAAAGAAAAAGTACATCTGTTTCCAGTTCTGCTTCATATGGTGTTGAGAGAGGTATCCATCATTTTGCTCTCAAAGTGCACCAGATTGATGCATTTAACTTCAATATTTAAAAACAAATCTTCCCGGGGGAGCATCCCCCCGGACCCCCCTAGAGGAGGTGAGCCCCCACTCATAAAAAATACCACTTTACCCCTGCCTATATGCCGTGAGCTGATTATCGAGCCTTCATTGTAACAGTCACGGGTGTACTGTGGTGTGTGGTGTGTGTGTGTGTGTGTGTGTGTTGTGTGTGTGGTGTGTGTGTGTGTGTGTGTGTGTGTGTGTGTGTGCGTGCGTGCGTGTGTGTGTGTGTGTGTGCGTGTGCATGTGTGTGTGTGTGTGTGTGTGGGGAGTGTTGCAGTGAAAAATGCCACTGTAGTGCCGCCGCCACTGTGGGCTAAGCCCCGAATGTTTTCAGGTCCAGGCGACGCCCCTGGTGTGCAGGCTTTCCGAGTTATTTTCCCTCCCACTTGTGTCACTGGAAGTTCAAGGTAGATAACATATAATATCATTACCAATAAAGGTGATTAAGTTATGTGAAAGGAATTATATGGTGAAGGTTGGGTGTTTGACATGTCGCTAGATTTCGAATGAGGTGATTAGCAGTTATTATTAGTTAGTTAGTTAGTAAGTTATAATTTGACTTTCCAAGGTTGTTTATGTTGAATTTGACTGTTAATCATACCGTTTTTGATTTACTTTTTCTAAAGATTTCTATATATTTGATATGGTATTGCCTATATTAAAACAAATCCCTTATTTAATAAGAAAAAGAGTGCCAGTGCATAACGTTTAACCAAGTCTGTTTTATTTAATATTATTGACTATCGTTACATGTTCAGAGGTATTTACCTATATGAGCATTTACATAGACAACACTAAGAGAGTCTAATCAATTTAAAACATGTTTTTAACACAATTATCTTCTCTTAAAATGCACTGAATATCATAAAATGACCGATAAGGATTTATTATAACTCGCATCACTTCTGTGTGTTTATTTACTGGAATTATTCATGACAATAAATCACATATAAAGTGTAATATAAAACCTAATGCTGTGTGTTTTCCACTCTGCAGGTCAGCCAGCGTCTGTGAGGAAAAACCCACGCCTGGGCAATCTCCAACTTTGACTTCAGTTGTTCAGTGACACAAAATACTTTTTGAAGATCTGCAAATGAAACTCCACTCGTCGCACCCTTTGTGTTCGAACATGGGAACCGCAAGTGATGAAGGTTGAGGTATTTGGGTCGTTTGAAATCTGCAGCGTGGAAATCAAACCGAACAACGCACAGTCACCGTTTCCCGGAGGAGTCGAAATAAACCCGCAACCTACTTTAATCTGACCGCACATCTCCAACCCGGCACCAGAGAGTAACCGGTTTACCGTGCAGAAACCATCTCTTCAGAGAACAAAGATATTGAAAAAAAGCTGATTAACTTTTTTTATTACGGCTGCAAAATCTGTCTTGGGTCTAAAGTGCAGCTGCAGTTAAAACAGTACAAACGGACGAAGAAAAGATGTAAATACAATCAAATAAATACACAACTATTTACTACATTATCATTTATTGTCTAGCATCAATTATATTCCTAACTGTGTCCTTTAAAGTGGCATCCTTTCTATTTTATTTGCACATATCCACTAAAGTTTCGAATAACAAACGCGCGACGATATTTATAAAATTGTTATTACTTGCTGATTTATTTGCTTGTTTTTGCTCCTTTTCAGACGACCTCAGTGACCTTACAGTTCCCACCGACTGAGCCCCTGCCACGGACCGTCCTGACGAAAGCAAGACGTATATTTTGTAATTAATTAATTGCAACTCAGAGAAATCTCTCCCTCTCTTTAAATAGAAATAATAAAAAAATAACTATTGCGCTTCTGAACGACACACAGATTTACTGTCAATGCTTGACCTGGTTACTGTTATGACTTCCAGGAAGTACTGCACACACACACACACACACACACACACACACACACACACACACACACACACACACACACACACACACACACACACACACACACACACACACACACACACACACACACACACACACACACACACACACACACACACACACACACACACACACACACACACACACACACACACACACACCTACACAGCAGTATGTATATTCTCCGTCTTCTTCTTCTATGGTGCTGCCGGCACACTGACCTCCTTAAATCGGGATGATTCGGCGCTTTCTGAAAATTCGCCGAGGACCGAAACGTGCCGAGTCATCCGTTTTTTCCTCCTCGGCCTCGTCGAACCCGAAGCCGCGACCTGGTTTTTCTGAAAGCACCCGAAACAACAGACAGGAAGTGACATCATCAACGCTGAGGAAGAAGAGGACGTGAATGACGGAGCAAGGGCACAAGAAAGGAAGCAAGGAAGGAGAACGGGGGGCGAGGAAGGGTGAAGGCGAGGACATGATAATGAATACATCCCACGAGGGGGAACTTCAGTTTCTGTTATACGCGCACATGCTTTTATAAACAATACAAACACACAGTTCTATGCACACAGGCACTGAGAGGTCAGAGCGGAGGCAGCCAGGGAGCAGGTGGGGGTTCGGTGCCTTGCTCACGGGCACCTCGGCAGTTCAGATCGAGACGTGACCCGGCGACCCTTCGGCCCGAAGTCCAACCCCCTGCAGACTGAACCACTGCCGAGAGAAGATGTAAGGAGGAAGACAAGTGGAACATAGAAGAAAGACAGAGGAGACAAATGAAGGGTGCAAGGAAGGGAGGGAAAGGAGGCGAGAATAGAGGAGAGGCGATCTTAAGGAGGGAAGGAAACAAAAGGAGGGAGAGAAAAGCTGACAGCTGTGAAAAGTGGAAGGAGGCGAGAAGAAGGGAGAGGGACAGAGGAGACGAGAAAAGTGGAAGGAGGCGAGAAGAAGGAAAGGAGGCCAGGAGGGGACACAACAAAGAGGGGGAGATAGAGAAAGGTGACATCATCAGGGAGACTCCGGTGACACTGCGATATTAGGAGAGGGAGGGAGGAGAGGAGAGAGGGGGGAGGGAGGGAGGGAGGGAGGAGGTGAGAGGGTATAAATGAGAGGGAGCTCCTCTCCTCTGCAGACTGAAAAGATGACGATGAAGATGAAGATGAAGATGAAGTTCCTCCCCCTCTTCCTCCCCTGATGCTCCTTGCTGGGGTGCGTTCAGACTCTCTCTCTGGAGGGGTGCGTTCAGACTCCTGCTCTCACCTCCTTCACGATGACATCACCAGAGAGGCCTTGAGACAAACTGCTGATGTGGTCCGGATGCTGCCCGTGAGTTACATATCTGTTATTATATCTGTAATATAATAATATATAATAACTCGTTATATTCTGTTCAGCAGCTCAGAGTCTTATTGAGTACCCCAACGTTTTAATGTTAGAAATGTAGAGTGGGGGTCTCCATAGAACCTGACCTGCATATGTTGGCAATTTGCACAATCAGCATAAATTGCATGAATTAGCCCATGTTGACGGCTTGGTCGATTTGGACAGTTTTTGAGGTCTTTTGGGGTCTTTTTGAGTCGATTTCTGACGTGTTTAGGATCAGAGAAGTCAGTTTTAACCAGAAAGTGGATATTTGATCTCTCTGGACTGATTTGGATTAATTCTGGGTCAATTTGGAAGATTGAGGGGACACTGGATCATATGGGTTGGACAGTAGTCTTGTGCTCTCTATATCCACTCAATGAGGACAAAGATGCCCATTTTCTGGTTAAAACATCTCTAAATATTTGTATATGTAATATATATTTTACAATGTTTTATATATAATATTTAAAAATAACTTATATAATGAGCTGTGGAGCCATACAGCGCTGGTCATCAGGAGAATACACGTGCAAAATATGTAATATTATGATATTTTATTTTAAGTTAATTATTTTTCAAGTCAGAAATCATTCTTGTTAATCAATATATCAGTTTGATCATCTTGAAATTCAATTTGAACTCTTATGCATTCGTTTTTTAATCTTTAAATCAGTTTGACATCAATTTAGCACGACACAAAAAAATATTCAAAATATAATCGGTTCCTTCAAAATAAACATTTCAATATGTGTTTACCACATTGTATCTGATCTGGTGGTCTGATGAGTCACAGATTGAACAGATTGAACAGTTTCACATCCTCCTATAACCTCTTTTATTTTGGCGAGTACCGCTGTGGATCAGCTGACGTGAGAGAGAGATCAGACAGGAAGTGAAAGTGTGAAAAACCAGATCAAATCCAGATCAAAGACTTTTGGAAAGAAAACTAATCTAACTTCTGAGGAGCTGCAGAAATGTGAACCTGGTTTGCTGTCGTGTTTGATCATCTTCAATCCACAGCCTTTAAAGAGTCCTCTCCTGCTGATGTTCAGGTGTATATCAGTATGTAGTGTCTCTACTTTAAAGAGTCCTCTCCTGCTGATGTTCAGGTGTATATCAGTATGTAGTGTCTCTACTTTAAAGAGTCCTCTCCTGCTGATGTTCAGGTGTATATCAGTATGTAGTGTCTCTACTTTAAAGAGTCCTCTCCTGCTCATGTTCAGGTGTATATCAGTATGTAGTGTCTCTACTTTAAAGAGTCCTCTCCTGCTGATGTTCAGGTGTATATCAGTATGTAGTGTCTCTACTTTAAAGAGTCCTCTCCTGCTGATGTTCAGGTGTATATCAGTATGTAGTGTCTCTACTTTAAAGAGTCCTCTCCTGCTGATGTTCAGGTGTATATCAGTATGTAGTGTCTCTACTTTAAAGAGTTCTCTCCTGATGATGTTCAGGTGTATATCAGTATGTAGTGTCTCTACTTTAAAGAGTTCTCTCCTGATGATGTTCAGGTGTATATCAGTATGTAGTGTCTCTACTTTAAAGAGTCCTCTCCTGCTGATCAGGTGTATATCAGTATGTAGTGTCTCTACTTTAAAGAGTCCTCTCCTGCTGATGTTCAGGTGTATATCAGTATGTAGTGTCTCTACTTTAAAGAGTCCTCTACTGCTGATGTTCAGGTGTATATCAGTATGTAGTGTCTCTACTTTAAAGAGTCCTCTCCTGCTGATGTTCAGGTGTATATCAGTATGTAGTGTCTCTACTTTAAAGAGTCCTCTCCTGCTGATGTTCAGGTGTATATCAGTATGTAGTGTCTCTACTTTAAAGAGTCTCTCCTGCTGATGTTCAGGTGTATATCAGTATGTAGTGTCTCTACTTTAAAGAGTCCTCTCCTGCTGATGTTCAGGTGTATATCAGTATGTAGTGTCTCTACTTTAAAGAGTCCTCTCCTGCTGATGTTCAGGTGTATATCAGTATGTAGTGTCTCTACTTTAAAGAGTCCTCTCCTGCTGATGTTCAGGTGATATCAGTATGTAGTGTCTCTACTTTAAAGAGTCCTCTCCTGCTGATGTTCAGGTGTATATCAGTATGTAGTGTCTCTACTTTAAAGAGTCCTCTCCTGCTGATGTTCAGGTGTATATCAGTATGTAGTGTCTCTACTTAAAGAGTCCTCTCCTGCTGATGTTCAGGTGTATATCAGTATGTAGTGTCTCTACTTTAAAGAGTCCTCTCCTGCTCATGTTCAGGTGTATATCAGTATGTAGTGTCTCTACTTTAAAGAGTCTCTCCTGCTCATGTTCAGGTGTATATCAGTATGTAGTGTCTCTACTTTAAAGAGTCCTCTCCTGCTGATGTTCAGGTGTATATCAGTATGTAGTGTCTCTACTTTAAAGAGTCCTCTCCTGCTCATGTTCAGGTGTATATCAGTATGTAGTGTCTCTACTTTAAAGAGTCCTCTCCTGCTGATGTTCAGGTGATATCAGTATGTAGTGTCTCTACTTTAAAGAGTCCTCTCCTGCTGATGTTCAGGTGTATATCAGTATGTAGTGTCTCTACTTTAAAGAGTCCTATCCTGCTGATGTTCAGGTGTATATCAGTGTGTAGTGTCTCTACTTTAAAGAGTCCTCTCCTGCTGATGTTCAGGTGTATATCAGTGTGTAGTGTCTCTACTTTAAAGAGTCCTCTCCTGCTGATGTTCAGGTGTATATCAGTTGTAGTGTCTCTACTTTAAAGAGTCCTCTCCTGCTGATGTTCAGGTGTATATCAGTATGTAGTGTCTCTACTTTAAAGAGTTCTCTCCTGCTCATGTTCAGGTGTATATCAGTATGTAGTGTCTCTACTTTAAAGAGTCCTCTCCTGCTGATGTTCAGGTGTATATCAGTATGTAGTGTCTCTACTTTAAAGAGTCCTCTCCTGCTCATGTTCAGGTGTATATCAGTATGTAGTGTCTCTACTTTAAAGAGTCCTCTCCTGCTGATGTTCAGGTGTATATCAGTATGTAGTGTCTCTACTTTAAAGAGTCCTCTCCTGCTGATGTTCAGGTGTATATCAGTATGTAGTGTCTCTACTTTAAAGAGTCCTCTCCTGCTGATGTCCAGGTGTATATCAGTATGTAGTGTCTCTACTTTAAAGAGTCCTCTCCTGCTGATGTTCAGGTGTATATCAGTATGTAGTGTCTCTACTTTAAAGAGTCCTCTCCTGCTGATGTTCAGGTGTATATCAGTATGTAGTGTCTCTACTTTAAAGAGTCCTCTCCTCCTGATGTTCAGGTGTATATCAGTATGTAGTGTCTCTACTTTAAAGAGTCCTCTCCTGCTGATGTTCAGGTGTATATCAGTATGTAGTGTCTCTGTCTTACTTTAAAGAGTCCTCTCCTGCTGATGTCCAGGTGTATATCAGTATGTAGTGTCTCTACTTTAAAGAGTCCTCTCCTGCTGATGTTCAGGTGTATATCAGTATGTAGTGTCTCTACTTTAAAGAGTCCTCTCCTGCTGATGTTCAGGTGTATATCAGTATGTAGTGTCTCTACTTTAAAGAGTCCTCTCCTGCTGATGTTCAGGTGTATATCAGTATGTAGTGTCTCTACTTTAAAGAGTCCTCTCCTGCTGATGTTCAGGTGTATATCAGTATGGTAGTGTCTCTACTTTAAAGAGTCCTCTCCTGCTGATGTTCTGGTGTATATCATGTTTGTGTGTTTCAAGTTAGTAATTTGTTTCTCACCTTTCCACTTGTAGAAACGTTTTTACAGCGTCCTATTCACATTTGATAAAAAGTAAAAAACTATTTAAAATGATATCAAATCAGTGCAATTAATGTAAGACTAATAAGTTAATTCTATAAATAATTAATAATATTAATATGAAACAAACAGTAAAACAGTATTAAATAAAATATGTATATTTAATATTTGTAATATTTCCACTTCCTTGTTTATTTTTCTTGAGCATATCATGGGTAATCATCTAGGAATATATAGTACGACGTCACCAAAATGACGCTGTATTTTGACCAAACGGTACATTCCTTGCAATTATTTGTGTTTTTTAAATGTTGTCTTACGTGTTCCTCGCTCTAATCAGTGCCATTAATACAAGACTAATGAGTTGATGTTTTTTATCCTCAGAAAGAGGAGAAATACTCCGGACGGCACCGCCTCCTGCCCAGATTCTGCACTAACTGTTCTCAGGTCAGTAAACACGTCTCTTAGACCAGTGATCTTTAGAATGGACTCTGGTGGACAGGTTTACCAAAACAACCACACGTCATGTTCGTCTCTACGCTGTAACTGAACACCAACGTGTGTAAAACCTAAACTACTTCAACTTCTGGAGTTTTTCCCTGTGATTTTCTGAACTCGTTGTATCTGACATTCCTGTTCGCTCAGGTGTGAAGCGGATATTTAAAGAGGAAGTGTTTCAGTTCCCTCTGTTTGGTTTTTACCCCAGGGTGTTAGTTTAAGGCCAAAAGTCCATGGGTTTTTCTTCTTGTTATGGAAGCACTTCACTGCCAATGTGATTTAAAAACTCCTCTGTACTGTACGTCATTGTTAGAAACTTTCAAAGCATTTGAGGAAAATATAAAAATCTGATTTTTGCAGGTTATTTTTGCAATTCTTTCCCGTACAGTTACAACTTTTATTCAGTGAATCTGTCCCCAAAATCTTAGGCTATCTCTCACTGAATATTCAAGTTTGACTGATTTAACGTCCAGTCAATATTTAAGTTTTTCCGCATACATTTGTGACTTAATCTCAGACAATATTCAAATAGTTTTCGCATAAATGTAGGTAGGGTAGGTAAGTTTGAGAAACCGGCTCGAGATACACTTGTTGTTATATTCCATGGAATGCTCTTAACATCCAGATAGCAATGAATATCTGAAGTGCTTTGACAAAAAATACATAAAAAAATATCATCTGTGGAAGCTGTGGTCCTGTAAAAAGCACGACCAATCATCTGAGCCGGCCCGGCTAAAATAACTGGATGGCCTACCTGCCTGTCAGCCTTCCATCTGTGCACAGACTTATCTCGTGCCCTCATGGTCATTTGCGCGTTCGTGTGTGTTGGAGGAGGGGCTCTGTAAGGAAGTGGAAGATTTTCTCCGGCTGTGTATTTCAAATTCTAGCGATCTCGAGCCGGTTTCTCAAACTTACCTACCCCACCTTTAATGTCAGAGAATATTCAATTATTTTCTTGGAAATGTGTGAATTTTACCTGCTCAAATCTCGTAAATGTTGAGTTTCTACGTCAGAGAATATCTCTTTTTCTCTGAAATGTATTAAATATCTTGGAGAATATTTAAGTTTTTTCTCCTACATTTTCTTCTTTTTTTTTCGTAAATTATTCATTTATTTCTCTTCATTTTATGATTTTTATTTGTCAATTTTAATATTAGACAATATTTAAGTTTCTCGAAAACTGTAGCTGTAAA